>JANHFL010006044.1:59030-70043 GCA_032468155.1 Oxyrhabdium leporinum
AGTATGGCCTTAATTACCCAATGTAAATATTCTCAGCAGATTTCACTTTGTAATCCAATGCTAAAAAATTATCCTCAACTTACAACCAGTTGTTTAATGACCATTTGAAGTTACAATGGCCTCCGAGAGTGTGCTTTACAGCCCATAAAACACTTCTGTCTATCATAAAACATTGTACCACCCCCTGCAGTCATATGATCACAGTGTGGGTGCTTTGTACATGTTTGCATGTACAAATGGTTGCCGAGTGCGCCATTAAATGAACTGTGGTGATGCAGTGGTTGGATGCAGTACTGAAGGCTAACTCACTGCTCACTCCAGGAATTTGATTCTGAACAACTCAAGGTCGATTCATCCTTCCGAGGTCAGTAAAATGAGGACCAGATTGTTGGGGACAGTATGCTGATTCTGCCAACTGCTTAAAGAGGGCTGCAAAGCAACTGTGAAGTGGTATATAAGTCTAAGTGCTATTGCTATTGCTATTTGCAATCCTATCTGCCGGCTTCCCCAGAAAGTCAATGGGGAAACTGACAGGCAAGGTTGAGAGGTGCTGCACCTGAAGAGAGGACTCTGGGGGCTGGTTGAAAGAGCTGCTTGATGAAATGGAACTCAGATCCTGAAAAAGCTGAGCTCTGTCCTGCCACCCGGCAGAGCCCTTCCCTTTTGCACATAGACGAGAACTGAACTTCTCTGGTAGGAGGCAGAAACAGAGCTCACATCTCAAAAATCTGAGCTGTGTTCCTTCATGTGTTGTTCCTTTCCACACATAGAGAGAAGCTGAACTCAATAGGCAGTTCTTCGCGCTGTCCACTTATGATGGAGATTGCTTAATGACTGCAACCAAGAGTGCTGGGATTGCAGTTGTTGAGTGAATTAGTTATATGGCCATCTCACTTAACGTTTTGTTTAACTAGGATTCCAGTCCCAGCTATAGTTGTAAATGGATTTTTGTTAGAAGTAATTGAACATAGGACTTAAAACTACTTTGATATTTCATGACCAGAGGGTCTAAATCAACTAGATAAATAGTGAAATATGGAAGCCCAAGTTACTTAGATTTTAGACTTAAAATGCCATTATAAAACTAGCATGGTGAAAACCGCTATCATATATTTTAAAGTCCAGATGGGGATGCATTTTGGGAAAAAAGTTTATATGGCATTATAGGTAAATGTTTAGCTTTGCTTTTACATTAAATGAAAAAGGATCAATATCTGTGCTGAATGATAAATCCAGAAGAGGATTGGCTAATATACTCTTATGTATGAGAAAGGACCCTGACACTGAAAGAAAGCAATAAAATATTAAATTATCTCTCTGCCTTTTTACCGGTCTCCATGCTTGATTTTTTTCCACAGATTGGAAAATTACAATTGCAGAAAATATATAAAGTCAAGGGGTGGGCAGAAGAATTCAGAATTAGAAAAATGTATAATGCTCTTAAACCTTTTCCACGGCCTCAAAAAATGAGAATTCTATATTAATATTATTATAAATAATAATAAATAGAAGAAACAATAATGTACTTCATTTCTATTCTACTAAGAAGGTTACAGTCCTATATCTTAAAGTTAGAATTGCTGGTTATCATTGTTATTCAAATTAGTATTTTAGTGCTCTGTAATAAGTATATCTTTCTTTTTTTTATTTCAAGAGAGCTTTTCTCTAAGCACAAATAAATAGTATAATAACCTTAATTATGAACCACATTCAACATTAAGATTTTTCATTGACATGTATTTTAACAGCATACAAGTGAGTTTGCAAAATTGTTATTCCCAGAAATAAAGCTTATTTTATTTTTTTGTAAAGAAAATATGCAAGAAATAATAAAACCAGGAATTTTTATGAAGAGAAACACTGAACAGGAAATAAACCTTAATTAAGTGAATAACAGGTCTGTGAGAATCAGGCATTGATTGACTCAGATTCTTTATCCAATTTTTTGTTATGTTTGCATGTTCTAATAAAACTGTTGAACTGGACTGATTCAATTCAAATTTCCAAAACCAGAGCTGAAGAAGCTTCTTGGATGAGAAGCGAAACCTCTTCAAAGAAAAACCAGAAAGTCCAGTTGCCTCTTGAAAAAGCACCTTTGGGATAATCATATCCTGGAAGACTGAGAATCTCCATAGAAATATATGCATGTTTTACTTTAGGCAAACAGTATTTGTACATTTCTGACAATATAGATGACAGTAATGCCTTTATTATGTGAGTTGCCATGAGGCAAAATGAGCCAAGGAGATTGGATAGCCAATATAGGAGCTATCCAATTAATAAATCCTTTGAAAGTTATTTGGGAATGTGTGGGAACATATAAAAAACATTTTCCCCCATCTTCAAAAATGGTCTTGAATTTCTCAGTATGCATCAGTGGTGGGATTCAGCCGGTTCGGGCCAGTTCATGCGAACTGGTAAGAAGATTCTGGCTGGCCCCGCCTCCGCCCGCCCCTTCCTGGAGTTCCCCATGTGTCCCATTTTGGCTCCCAGGTAAGTGCAGGGGGGGCCACTAGGATAGAAACGGGGTGCGGGAGGGCAGCACAGTACCCCCGTGCCCTGTTTTGGTTCCCAGGAGGCTGCTGGGAGGCCTACTAGGCCCAAAATGGGGTGTGGGGTGGCCACGCCCACCCAGTCACATGACCAATAAGCCACTCCCACCAAGCCACGCCCACAGAACCGGTAATATTTTTTTTTTAAATCCCAGCACTGATAAGCATGCATAACTTTGAAACACTTTCAGAAGCACTTTTGGTCAGTCTTGAAAAGCTGCTTTAATGACTCCTAAAGGATTTGTACACTCCATATACTCCATGTGCATTCCATACACTCCAAAGCATCTCTTTCAAAAAAAATTGCATACCTATCACACAACATCTTTACAACTGATCCAAATTTGTATAATTTGGGGGATTCCAAGGAACAAGTGGCAAGACGTTCCTTTGTACTGATGCCAGTATGAGCAGCATAAGGCACAATAGCCATGTTATTAAAATAGTAATAACATGATTGCAACCTGGATTAGGATTGCATGCTGAATTTCTAAGTTTGTCACCTAGTGTGCAACCAAAGGAATAGATAATACAGCTGCTATTGTATTTACTCCGAACTGTATGCATATTTTTGCTTTTGTTTTGATAACTCAAAATACAGGAAGAAGGTTCCAAGGCACTCAGGCGAGATAAGTAGTATAGAAATATGATAAATAAATTAAAAACTACATACGGTTCACCTGAACAATTTTTGATACAGGAGATTTGTTCAGAAATAATGATGCATTTTCTTGAAAGAAGCCTCCAGGTATCTACTACCTATATGCTAGGATAAACCTGAACTTATTTTGGTCTTGGTGTTTATTGACCTGCATAACACTGGAAGCAAAGATTTACTTCTGAAATTTTTTAATCGCTGAAGGCCTTTCAGAGTTTGTGAAAACTACTGTCCTCACTTTATGTAGTCTTCAAAAGGTGACTGATTTCTTAATTTATAATGTTTTCTTTTCTTTCTTTTTTTTTAGCTCAGCCGAAATGTTATGTACACTGTGTAAATATATATTAAGCAAAACTAGAAGTACTAGCTTGTTGCTCATAGTAAATTAGAGTGGCAGTTCCTGCTGTGGTTGGGTGCTTAGCAACTAAAATTTGGTAGAGTTATTTAGTTATATCAGAAAGAAATATAAGCCACGGTGTTCTGGTATATAATAATTTATTCATTTGACAAAGGATAGCACCTATTACAGATTCTAATCATGTAATTTGTGTATCTAGATATTTATCTGATCCAAATTACCGAATAATATTGAGTATGCTGCAGAAAGGAAAAAAAAACAACTAAAATTCATTAATGGACACCAAGGGTCTCGCAAAATACTGTAGCATCATCACATAAATAGATCGATCTGTTTCAATACAGAACATATTTATATTTTTGTAACAAATATGGAAAGTTATTTCTTAAAAAGGATATCTTCTAACATTATTACATATGGCAGTTCATATATATGAAGAAATGCAAGATTATAAAAATTTCATAGAACATACAATTAACAAATTATGCTAAGTCTAATTTTCACTCAGACTTTGTTAATGCAACTTTTAAAAGCTAGCAGATGGTTTGTGCATTAGCCCACAATAAATTATAACACTTATAACGACAGTTATGTACCAGGAATTGCAAAGAATCCAGGCTACAGATGACCCTCTGATTTTTAATAATCTCTGTAATTGATATACAGGCAAAAAAAAAATAAAAAATACACAGATGTCTAATGTGGTTTCTTGATGAAGCACAAATCATTTCTATTTACTCAGGCAATGCTTCATGGTCCAGTTCATTTCTTAATTAAAGACATCAAGATGCACACAAATGGCATTGAAAAGAATGTTTAGTGTGCTAGATGTTCAGTTGGGGGTTTAAGATACTTTGCTTGCTTCTCTAAACCCTGACTCATTTATCATTTCCCTTTAAAACATGACTAAAACACATTTAATCCCTGTGTAACTAAAGGCATCGTGACTTCTCCTTAATTTGTTTTTATTATCTGCTTAGAATATTAAACTATGTTATCAAATATTGGAAGTTATACATCAAGGATTTTTGTAAAAAGAACCAGTGGGATTATGGTTAGGTAATACTTAGCTGAAAAGTACGGAATAATATAAATATGATAATCCTTCAATATAGATTTAATTTGGAAAGCTAAGATTTAACCTGGATATGGATTAACCTCGACAATTCCATGGACAAATTGCCTTAGTTTGGCCTTCTCAGCTAACAGCTTTACTGCATTTTTTTAAAAGATGGGTGTCATATCTTTGTATCATTTTGTTTCATGATAAAAAGCTTGTTTCTAAGGAGTGAGGAACAAATTTAGACAATATCATTTATATATTATATTACTGAGATAACTAAGATTGGCTAGTTAAACAGTGAGGATCTATAGTTGTAAAAGCTGCCTCCTGATAAAGAATGAGAGATAGAAGATAGCACCTTTAAATTATGGAGTTTAAGTTGATTGGTAAGGATACCATTAATTGCAAAAATACTTACTCAAATGATGCTAGATCACATAAAGCCTCGCTTGAAGAGATGATCAGTAAGAAGAAATTCACATACTTTGGACATGTGATACAAGCAGATAATGAACTAGGAAAATGTGCTTGGCAGGATTGAAGGAAATGAAAGAAAAGAACGGGAAGAAAATAAATGAACAGGACCACTAGAATGAACTTGGAAGAATTATGGATTTTTATTAGGGATACTGGACTAATTAGCTGATCCCACCTCCCCTCTGCCATTTTGGAACCCATATTATTGTACTTTTATTGTTTATTTTTATTATTTCATTGCTTTCTTATTTTGATTATATTTTTCTGTTTTACTATGCTAAGTTGCCCAGAATATCCCCACTGTGAGAGAGGCAGAAAATAAATTTAACAAATGGATAAAATAAATAAAATGTCAGCGTTCCAACGAAATTCCCTCATCTCCATTCAATAGTCATAAACAAAGCCCATCCAAATAAGAAACTTTATTGAAGAAGTCATATTGGCACATCTAGGAAAACCCGAATCTGAGAGTTCTGGGTTTTCCCATCCCAAAAGAGAATTCAAAGACCATCCCCTGCACCCCATTAGTCCATCACATTGTCGAATCAATTCTTTGCCGGTTTAGAGACATCCCCATTCAGGTGCAGTGTAACATGTCCTTGACTCGGTAAAAAAGAATGTTGTTACAACTACTAATCTACTCCACTATGAAATCCCCTCTCCCAATTTCCAAGGCACTAAAATGTGGCAGTTTGGAAACTTCCTGGTAAATATGGCTTCCAAATCTGACATAAAATAGGTTGAAATAATGAGCATTTGTCCATAAGGTTGTCATGGTTCTGGCTTGACTCAATGGCATCTGAATAATTCATGTAGCTACAAAGATATTGCACATTCATTCAGGTTTGTAACTGCTAACGCCCAGAAAATGATGACAAAATATAATTTTATTAAAGGTAGGCATTATGAGATCATCAAGAATAATATTCAAAATAGATTTGATGGAACAATATAATGAATCCTACATGAATGAGAATGTTACAAAAATCAAAACCAGGTGTTAATTCCTTTTGATAAAAACTTTTGTCATTTCCCCGCAATTATCTAGTGTGTAGGTCTGTTACTATTAGTTGATTTCCATAGGACCAACATAATTGAAAAGAAGGAAAACAATGGAACAAGTATGTGGGTTTTATGTCACTGACTTGGATTATCATAGCCTGATATGTTCATTGATACTCAAGAATAGTTTAAACTCCTTGGCAGATTTTGTACATCCTCTTTATAACCTTAGTCTTCTCTGCATATATTTAATTCTTCACAAAAAGAAGGAAAACACAGCCTTCATAGAATGAAATATACATTAAAACTTAGAAGAAGAAATGTTTCTTTTAGTAACTGCAATTAATAGCAACAGCAATAGCACTTAGACTTATATACCACTTCACAGTGCTGTACAGACCTCTCTAAGTGGTTTACAGAGTCAGTATATTGCCCCAACAATTTGTGTCCTCCAATTAATGTACAATTTAACAATTTTAGAAATATATTTATAAAACTATGAAGGTCATTTTTACTTCTTTTGAATTTATTAAAGTGAAATCATTTATATGGGTCAAAGATTTTCTCTTATTCCTAAAAACAATAAGATATGAAGATTTCCTTAGCATCTGTTCTTTATAATTGTTTGCCATTACTTGGTTTTAATTTACAACCAATTTGCTAACGTTGTAACTTTAGTTACAGAAGAAAATTTGAAGTTACAGAAGAAGTTACAGAAGAAAATTTATATTGGATATCACATATAATATCCAATGGAACATATTAAAGAAATTATATTAAGGCTATTTATTAGTAATTTGTGACTAAATCACACACAATGTAAAACAGGAAGCAAACAAATATACTCCAAAATAAGCAGGAAATATGACCTCACTTTCTATAACTTGAAAATTACATAAAATCTATTCATGTTAAGGCTACTGGTTAAATGAGACCACCTTAGATGTTCTGGGTGCACAAATTATATTAAAAACTATCATTAATATTTAATCTATTATTCTGCAATAAATTTGCACTTTTTTTTTTCAATGTTTGGGAAATTAAATATTTTAATACATAATCCTTATTCTACATCCTTCAAAGCTTATACTCATTTCCTAATGATTTTTCACGATATTCTGAGCAGGCATTGTCCATCTCCCCCAGTTAACAACAACCAAGAAAAACTCGTGTATAATGTTTCGCAAATAAGGAGATATATTTAAACATATATGATAAATTAAATAGTAAATGTTACGAGCACTAACCAGTTCCTTAAAGTTGGCCTTAATATTATACTACTTCTCTTAAGCACAACTTGAGATATTGACATGAAAGCCTTTCAAGTCCAAAATATTTGAGCTTAAAATGCCAGATTTCTGATTTGCTTGAAAGTGGTGTGTGAGGGATAATAATGCATTTCCCAAAAAAAATTTCTGTGAAACTCTGCAGCTTCATATTTAGGAGGAATGTTGGTGGCTTGTAAGAATCAGTGTCAAATCAAAATCCTGAAAGTTGTACAAAACCAATACTCAAAGCCAATTGCTTCTTGAAGAATGAGAAAGCAGAATTTCTCAGGGAACTGCAACTAATTTCCAAAAAGATGCATGGCACACTTCTCACTTCTTAAGATCTGATGAACTATAACCAAAAAGGAGTGTACAGATGTTTGCCCACACAGAATCTCTAGGATTAGAGAGAGTATAACATTTATTACTAAAGACAAAAGACAAATCAAGGTAATTATATCCCTTGCTTGTGAATCTGTCATAGCAGGTAACTGCCACTATAGAAGGGGAGCACTGGACTTGTTGAATCTGGTGTAAACCAAGAAAGCTGTTTCATTTGTTAATAAATAATGTTGTACATTCTTCCTTTTCCTGTGGACTCTGACTTGAACTCAGAAAAGGCTTCCTAGAACACAGCTAGACTCTATATTAAAATGGAGCCACTTTAAGCCATTGGCTATCAAGATAAAAGTGGAATGTTCATACCTACATCAGTTTAAAACTAGTGTTTCTTTTTCATATTAACTAGCATCCTACTTTGGCGTCTGGGCCTTGGGGCAAAGGGCCAGTGAACTATTAGCATGGAATGGGTGAACTCACTGTAGCCAACTTGCTACAGCCAACTCACCATGGTCAACTCACCATGGCCAATTTGCCACGGCCAACTCACCATGGCCAACTTGCCATAGGACAACTTGCTGCGGGACAATTCAACAATGTAATTATTTAAAATAGTTAAAAATATTTTAATTTTTGTCATTCACATTTCATTTTGTCTATCCTTTCTTGATTCTATTCCTCTATTTCTTCAATATTAGTGTAACTCTTGTTCTGTGGCAAGTTGTCCCATGGCGAGTTGGCTGTGGTTAGTTGGACATGGTGAGTTGGCTGTGGCAAATTGTCATAGACACTTATTGGCATAGTCAGCATTTCTGTCCCAAACAAAACCTCTCTTGAATCTCAGAGGAATTTTTCCACATGAAATAACAACTCCTATAACTTCCTGCCTTTACAGCAGTGGACTTAATGTTTAGTTCACACTGACTATAACCTAGTTGTCCTGTGATTGATCCGCTTTTTCACTTAACAGAGGACGAAAGATTGCTTCAACAAGCTAGCTCTTCTTAAGCTGCTTTCCTGAGCAGTGTGCTGCTCGCTTACCAAGCAGGAACTGTGAACTAACAAGCTCCTCTTTCTGACCTTAATCGGTTGATAGATATTTCCTTTCTCCTCCCATGTGGTTCATGCCTCACTGCCAAATGACATTAAGAGGGAAATTGCTTGTGCTACTGTGTACTGTGTTCTATGGGCTTTCCCCATTGTTCACCTAAATGACCTTTTCTTCTCCTTTAGAAGCTAAATAATAAAGCATCCAGTTACAGAATGTAAGAGATTTAACAAAATTTAATGGAATAACAGGGTTGGACGGGACGTCTTCTAGTCTAACCCCCTGCTAAAGCAGGAAAATCTATACTATGTCTGATAAATAGTTAGCAAACCTCTTTTTAAAAACCTCCAGTGTTGGAGGACCCACAACTTCTGGAGGAAAGTCCCATTTCACTGATTAATTGTTCTAACTACCAGGAAATTTCTCCTTAGTCCTAGGTTAGGTTTCCTTCCGGTTACTCTTCCCTAGAACAGGGTGAGCAGTCCAAGGGATGGAAGGAAGAGTGGAGGGGTTCTAAGATCTGATCCTAAAGGCAACCCTTTTGTAAGTAGATGCCGTGACATTTCCTGCTTGCCTACTTGGCTCATGGTGAGTGATGCTGTAAGTATTGTATTTTTATTAATAAGCCCTAGTTAGCTGTAATTATACTGATAACATCTCTTGTGTTCACCTTTTTTGAAATCCAATCTGCAAATTCTAAATTTGCAGGTAGGATTTCAAAATTGCAGCTGTACTAGTTATGATGTAGTAGTGATATATTTTCAGTTCTACCAAGAAATAAATATTTTTAGAAGTTCTGACTTACTGTCCTGGACCGGATTTCTTTGGCGTAGAGAGGTTTCAAGAATTCCGAATCTCCTTCTAGCTTTAAACCTTTTTCTGTAATCCTTAGATTTCCCATTCCATCCTGAAATATAGAAAGGAGTCCCATTACCATGATTTTATAAAATCAATATTGCATAAAGAAAAACAAAATCTTAGAGAAAATACCACATAATCTTTGCTATTCAATCATTCTTCTGGCATAGGTTTTGTAAGAAAATTGTGCTTCAAACAAGCTAAAATTCATGTCTCTAAATGAGACATTTATTCAGGTGAAGGGAGAGAAGCTATAAAAACGAAATATTCTGCACACTGAATGACCCTTTTTCTGTCCACACAACTTGCTTTTTTATTAATAACCTTATTTTGCCCAAACAACCTTACAAATATCCTATATGTTTAAATATGCTCACCACAATTCTACACTAAAAAAGAAATAAAAATAATGTTCAAGTGCCGAAAAGCAATTTACCAGAATGAATGTTTTATACCCCCACCCCCACCCCACAAACTATAGCTTTCCATTTTACTTTGTAAATTTAGCACAGGGCTGAACATCATTCTTTTGTGGATGACTACGTCTGCTTAGAAATCTATAGACAACCATATGGCTAAGGCCATTACTGGTTTGGGATTTTTTTTGCGTCCTTCTTCTTTTATCTCCTTTCAACATGAACTAGATTAGAATGAATTGCTGTTGACAAAGATCTGAACTGATAGTCTACAGAAAGTTTTGAAATTAGGCTGAGGACTAATCCTTTCCCTAGACATTAAATTCAATAGTGAAGCAGATTATCAAGAATCTTGTCATCTGCCATACCAAACACTGGTTAAAACAATTCTTATGGTTTAACTGGCAGATCCCACTCCCTTGAAGTTCTGTTTCTAGGGTTCCTGCCAACAACTCCAGTATCCAGAAGTTTCAAAATAAAGTTCATGGATGCACACATAGGCAGTGGTGGGATTCAAAATTTTTACTACCAGTTCTGTGGGCGTGGCTTGGTGGGCATGGCTTATTGGTCATGTGACTGGGTGGGCATGGGCACCCCGCACCCCATTTTGGGTCTAGCAGGCCCCCCTGCAGGCTCCTGGGAGCCAAATCAGGGTGCGGGAGGCCACGCTGCCCCCACCCCATTTTGTTGCCTAGTGGGCCTCTCCAAAACTCCCTGGGAGCCAAAACAGGGCATGGGAGGACCGCGTCGCACCCCTGTGTCCCATTTCCAGCCTAGTGGGCCTCCCTGCACTTACCTGGGAGCAAAATGGGGCATGTGTGGAACTCCAGGAAGGGGTGGGCGGGGACGGGGCCAGCCAGAACCTTTCCTACTGGTTCGCCCAAACTCGCCCTCCCACGACCTGTTTTGGCTCACAGGGGGCTTTCTGGAGGCCCACTAGACCCAAAACGGGGCATGGGGAGTGCGGCACGGCT
>JANHFL010006045.1:8097-34789 GCA_032468155.1 Oxyrhabdium leporinum
CCTTCCTTCCCTCCTCATCCTGAATAGGATCCATTTCTCTTGCTACTGCCACTAAGCCCTTTCTCCGTTTAGACATTCTTTCCTTCTTCTCTTTTACTGTATTTCATGATGTCTTGACTAGTGGAACATGGGGAAGATGTAGCAAAGTCACTTGATTAACTAAACAACAAAACAAATGGGCTTCTATTAAATAACTTTCCATGATTTATAAACAGGCTTAGTTAGTTGGGCAGTCTATCCAAAGGCAGTTAGTGCTTGTCTGTGGTGGGGCAGTGGTTAGAATGCAGATCCTGACAAGCTCAAGATTGACTCAGACTTCTGTCCTTCTGAGGTCAGTAAATGAGGACCCTGATGGTTGGGGGCAATTTGTTGACTCTGTAAACTGCTTAGAGAGGGCTATGAAGCCCTCTGAAAGGGTGTACAAGGCTATTGCCCATCCTGTCAATGCATTCCTATCCGTGTCTCTTATACTGCGTTGATGGGCAGTTTTTCTCTCACAACAAACACATCTAGTCCCCCACCCCCACATCAAACTTAGCAGCATCATTCAAAATTGGACAATTAATTTTGATTTTTTTTTTACAACTTAGTGACATTTCATATTATTCAATATATTTGCAGGATATGGTTATATAATTATATGGATCCATAGAAATTCAACACTTAAATTATATATTGCATTATTTCTTTCCTAACAGGACATCCATAACCAGATTGTTTCCTGGAATCTATCCAGCAATAATTTCTTATAAAATCCATACCCATATTTGTAACTGGACACAGTCTATAACCATGTCAATTTAGCAAATTCTTGCCCCCAGATGTATGGTCTAAATCATTCAACAGTCCTTTAACAGGCAAACTTTAAGGCGGTTAAGAGATGATAGTTAAAAAAGAGAATAGGTTTAAGGTAGCAGGGACACAATTATATATTTTAAAAAAAAGAGAGAAATAGAGAGATGGGATTAGAAGGGGAATAAATAATGATATAGAAAAACTAAAATTTGAATTATGGTATAATCAAATTATAAATTTTATATGAAGAAATGCATATTTGTTTAATGTAATAGAGAGTATTGACAATAGCTTATTGGTATTAAAGATATAATGTGTTGCATATGGTGACTGATATAAAAAGAGAGAAGAGAAGAGAAGAGAAGAGAAGAGAAGAGAAGAGAAGAGAAGAGAAGAGAAGAGAAGAGAAATTTTAAATGTGATCCTGAAACACCCAAAGATTATATTCATTCTTGATTTAAACCCATCTAGATTTCAGGGTTATTTGTTGTTAATGTCTTCCTTAAACCCAAATGAATAGGAGTAATAGCTTTAAGTCCATGTAGTCACTCACCCATTGTCTGATTGGCTGAGCTTACAGAATGTCTGGTTTTTAAGTATAGTTAATTCTTATTAATGACGATGGTGGGGAAACTCTGGGTACCTGCAGATTGCAAAAGAAAAGATGGGTGTTCTTACCTGGTTTGTTTTTCTAAAACCCATTTCTCCTGAAGGATAAAGCGGTGTCTCTCAGGTACAGAGCAATTGTGCCAGATTTAAATCATGTTAGTTCCATGCCTAACTTGCCAGAAACCTTTATGTTCCAAGCCTCTGTGTGGTATTTAGGCAGCTCTTTTCTTCAAACCCCACTCTTTTCTAGGACTGATGATGTTGCCTAGTTTGGGTCATGAAACATCTGCAACAAAACAAGCAAGTAACTTCTAGCCTAAATTAGTGTGGGTTGCCCTGAATTTGCTGGAGGAAAAGATCCTGTAGCAAATAAATAGACATAAGGAGAGCATTTGGACAGAAGATTTACAGAATTTGCATCCATCCACTCATCTCAAGGAAGGAGAGCTTGAAAAACATCTCCTCCTTATTCTTGAAAGAAAGTAGAGTGATAAGTAGGGTTTGGCAAGATGGACCAAGAGATTGAACAGAAGACATCTGGATTTTGTGGCATCTTTTTTTGAGCCAACGAAGGTTCAACTCATCAAGGTATCCACCTAATTAATTGGCTCAGCCAAATTGTGCCTTCCAATTAATTCAATCCTCACATTCAAATTAAAGACCCAAATGAGATCAAGAAGGCCACTTGAATGGAGTCACCGGTTTCTGCTATTCGTTAAGTATTTTCGAAACTCTAGGAGCAGAACTCTTGGGCAGAATAGGCATATCAAAATAAACAGCAGGATTATCCGGCATTATGAAACTGGATTACTGAAGATTTATGTTCAGTACCAAGTATATAGAGAATAAAATCCACGCTCAAAGTATCTCTATGATTCATTTCTATAATTGCTTTGTTTATTGAAATATTCTGGCACGGCTGCAGAACCCCGCGGCTTAGATGAATTAATATTAATTTTATCTCCTCCCTATTTTCCTGTTCATGAAACAATCTGGGTATTGTTTCCATTTATGAAATCCTGCTGTGCCCTAATATAATCAAGGCACAATGCCACCACCTTCATACCATCCCAAAATCGGGCATGATACTTCATGAGAGTAATATCTCCAGACAGACACCTCATTTTCCCCTCTGAAAAAAGGGAGAGGTTAAATCCGCTTGGTTTGCTTAGGATGATGGACCCCATCTAGCTTCCCCTAGGAGCCCATCCTTGAAGATGGCTCAGGTCATTTAGTGTCGGAGTAAAATCAGATTGATTGCTTCTTTAGCTTTTCATTTCTTCGCTTTAAAATACTGGGAGATTAATGCAAGAAGTGTTGGGAAAGAGTGTTGCCATTCAGAAAGCTTAAGCGGTGCTTGCAAAATAGATTTGGGGGATGGAGCTAAATAATGAGTGGGTAAAAAAAAAGAGAGTAGATTTTGAGATAAATTGAGGGACAGGAAAGTTTTCTGTAGCTTGCTAAGATTCCATTTTCACAAACTTGAAGAACCTGTTTGTTCCTTGATCCGGAACCACAATATAACCCTTCAATCCAAACAATACATAAAAAATCTTGAGGAATTTAGGGAAAATTTAATATTCTGCTTGTTTTACAAGCGTGCCCAAAAACAATTGCCCCTTCCTGTTTCACACAAACTGCCATTCTCAGAAGTCTGAGAAGTTTGAAGGTGAAGTTCTATAGAGTTGCATTAGACCGATAGACTATTTCTTCTTCTTCTAGAGAAATTTAACCTATGTGTCTACTGTATAATATGCATGTGTATGTGCCTGTGTCCGTACACTCAGATTATATAAATTAAACTAATAAATAAATAAATAAATATACTAACAGCAATAGCACTTAAGACTTATATACTGCTTCACAGTGCTTTACAGCCTTCTCTAAACAGTTTACAGAGACAGCCTCTTGCCCCCAACAATCTGGGTCCTCATTTTATCAACATTGGAAGGATAGAAGGCTGAATCAACCTTGAATCCATCAGGATTGAACTCCTGGCAATGAGCAGAGTCAGCCTGCAATGCTGCATTCTGACCACTGCGCCGCCATGGAAGGAAGGAAGGAAGGAAGGAAGGAAGGAAGGAAGGAAGGAAGGAAGGAATAGCAATAGCACTAAGACTTATATACCACTTCGCAGTGCTTGACAGCCCACTCTAAGCAGTCTACAGTCCGCATATTGCCCCTGACCACCTAGAGATCGTCATTTTACCGACCTCTGAAGGGTAGAAGGGTGAGTCAACCTTGAACGTGGTCAGGATCAAACTCCAGGCTGTGGGCAGAGTTTGCCTGCTATACTGCATTCTAACCACTGCGCCACCACAGCTCCTATGAAAGCAGTCATATTTAATCAGAGTGTCAAGAAATTCCTATATCTATTTTGTCCTATGGACAATAAGATGGCCTTCTCTGCTGGGTTGTTTCTCTGATGCGAATCCCTGCTCTAATGCCACCAGCCCTGGCAGGGCAAACTAATCCATACGAACAGAGTTCACACCGATGCTCCTAGTTGGGCAGTGAAACACCTGCAACCAAGTTCAGAAAGCACCAGGGACTCCCCTGAGCCCTACTTCCATAACACATGTGGTTAGTGGCGTTTAAGGCCTGCCATTCGTCTGTTTAGCTGCACTGGTCGGAGACTAGCTTTTGCCACAGTACAAAATTCATTAATGGACTATGATGTTTTCATTTTTAAAAGGCAACAAAGCAAAACACAAATCCACAAAAAGACAAAAAACCTGTGGAGATAATCATCCATATGGATAAAATGTGAAAGCTGTAATTCAATTACGGAATGTAAACCTGAAAACAAGTTGCTTGTTCAAAGTAAACTGAATGTGAAATGATAGCTGTCTGATACGGCTGAATTCAAAACATTTCCTCTCCGGCATGTGGAAATAATATGTGGCAGGATTGGTGCATTAAGGCTCCCTTTAAAATGTGAAGGTTCTGGCGTTTGGTGAAGAAATTGTGGACTGGTCAGTTGTCCTTGCTGCATTTGTAATTTTTAATAAAATTGCTACTTTAAAAAAAATCTCATGGCTTTCCTTTCTTCCTATGTGCTATGCTTTCCATAAATAACTAACTTTCCTCCCGCCCACGCTGCCCAGGTGAGTTCCACGCCATCCCTGCTGTACTCACTGGAGCTGTCTGAGTCGATTAGCTGCCTGTTTGAAGCTGCGTTTCGGCCCAGCAAACTGCTAGTCAACCTAAGTGCAAAACACTGCTGCAAGGAGTATAAATCCTTCCATCTTCCACTGTTCAGTCAGAACTGAAGAAGCTTCTTGAATGGGAAGCGAAACCTCTTCAAGGAAAAACAAAGAAAGTCCAGTTGTCTCTTGGGAAAAAGCACCTTTGGGACAACCGTGACCTATGAATCTCCATAGACCTCTAACAAAGAAGTCTTTCCTTTTTATTTATGACGTCTTCATTGTACAACGAAAGCTACAGGGAGCAGCTTGTTCTTGCAATAATACATTCCTCTGTAAGAACAATGGAAGCAACGAAGAAATGATAGTTCAGTGGCAGAAAAACAGAACCAGCCACATCCCTAACTTGCAGCCGAAAGACATTAAGACAAAGAAAGGAAGGGAAAGGAAGCACGGTAGAACCTGGGCAGGAGGTGAGAAGACAAGAGGAACCGGCTTCACGCCACTGGAGAGAAACAGAATGCTTCCCACTGGCTGAAGGCTGAAGGGAGCAGGAGCTCCTAAGGTTGAAGGTTAACCAGCTCTTAGAGGGAGAGGCTTGCCAGGTCTTGCAGCTAATGAAAGCCGGGCTTACTACTGGAACGAACCGAAGCCCTGGAGAGCATCCTCACTCACCTTAAGGCACCTGAGTTGCAAAACAGCAGTTCTGAATTGGAGTTGGAGAACACGGGTGCAAGATGCGTTGGCAATCGGCTGGAGAGAGAAGAACAGGATGTCTTCCGTTCCTCCACTCAAGAAGCAATGAATGGATGGTACTGAGGCCAAGAAACTCTGCATTTGTCCTAAGACATTTTGCTCATGCTCTCTGCCATTTTTATTACTTGCTCTCCCCCGTGAATCGGAAAAGGGGGAAGAAATAAATTCCTGGCAGAGTGATCAAGGTTTGCACCAACAGTTGAGAGTATTAGATTTGAGGGCTGGGTTGCCTTTTCTTGACTCCTCCGGGTGGCCACGTGGAGTAGGTGAGACCTGAGATTGAGTTCATCGCAGATTAGTTGTGTAGATCAGAGAGTCTGTGGGACCATTGACTCTCTTCCCTGGAATCTGTTTATGCAGGTTACGTGAACAAAGGCGCTGCCATTTTTCTTGCAAGAAAAGATCAAATGTTCACAGACGCCCAGACTCTTCAGTTTGAGGAGAGAAAAGAATGTTTTGTAAAGCAAGTTAAACATTGCTTTAACCTAGGCAAGTTTTGAATAGCTTTGCACTTTATTCTCGTTTGGATAGTTATTGGAAATAAAATAAAATAAAAGCTAGCAGGGCAGTAAGGTTTTAGGGATTTCTTTCTCACCATGCGAGGTAAATATTAAATTGAGCTTTCCAAAATATACAAGTCATCTTTTCTCTATCCACACTACATTTTCACCTATCAAATATTTGCTGAAACTCTAATGGCACTATGGATCCCACATAGTAAATTCTATTTATGGCAAAGACAATATGGCTCTTTCCAGACTGAGGGTTCACGTGCAACTATTACTAAGAATATTTTAAAAACATGGATCTGCTCCATCTTTCCCTTGCTAACAGGTTTCCTGTGGCAAGACTACAAAACAGCAGAAGTTGGAAAGAAGCTTCTGAAAAGACACTGTGTTTCAGACTCTCCCACTCCCTACGTTTCCATGAATGAGAGAATGTGGTTGTGCCATAAAGCTTAATTTACAAATTGTAGGGCTAGAAACAACGCTGAAGGCACCAGGGTTTGTGCAGGAAGAAGAGGAAGCTTCCCTCCTTGTGCCTTGGAAATGAGGGGTTATTGACAGTCAAGCCTCCCCCATTGAATTCAATCCCCCTCAATCAACATGCAAATCCCGCCTTGGCCACGAAAGCCGGCTGGGTGACTCTGGGCCAGCCACCCTCTCCCTCAGCCCAACCCGCCTCACAGAGGGAGGAAGGAGGAGGAGGAAGGTGTGTTGGATACATTTGCTGCCTTGGGTTATTTGTAAAAGTAAGAAAGGCAGAATACAAATCAACAAATCTTCTGCATGTACAGGAAGTCCTTGACAGTTCATTTAGCGACTGGTTGAGCATATGACTGTGGCAGCATCCCCATGGCCACATGATTCACATTCAGACGCTTGACAACTGGCTTGTATTTATGACATTTGCAGTGTCCCAAGGTCATGTGATCTCCTTTTGTGACCTTCTGACAAGCAACCTCAATGGGAAAGTCAGATTAACTTAACAACGGTGTTACTAATTTAATAACTGCAGGGATGCACCTAACAAATGTGTCAAGAAAAATCGCAAAACGGGGCGAAACACAATTCATAAATTTCCCCCTTGGCAATATAACTTTTGGGCTCAGTTGAAGACCTCAAGTGGAGGGCTGTCTGAATTGACCAAGTAAGCTGCAAAATCGCCTCCCTTATGGCAAAACAAGGGGGCCATAACAGGGCTGGCTCTACAAGAGGTTAACTTAACCACCAAAAGTCCCATGTGAGTGCCAGTCTAATGATTGCCCACCCTGGAAGGCAGGGAAGAAGAAATGGAAGAAAAAGGCTGCTCTGAAAACAGAGCTTGCTCTGCCTGCCTGTCAGAATCCCATCGGACGGCATGGGGTGCGTCTGTCTGTGTGTGTGTGTGGTTTGTGGCAACAGGTCCACCTTCTTGACAAACAAGGGTGACCGGAGGTTCCTGAAGCCAAGTCTCAAGTATTGCCCTTAGAACAATTATCCTTTCATTGTGCAAAATCTGGATCACAACATGGCGGACATCGATGCCTCCCAGTCCCCTTCGATCACCCCCCCCAAAAAAACCCACCATTTGACCCTTTTTCCCAGAAAAGTTGCCTCTGTTCATAGTCGTCTCAGGAGGCCGAGACGAAGGGCTGTCTGAAAAGAAAGATTAACTTGATGCCAACGCGGATTAGAGAAGAGGGGTAAAAGTGGGTGTGACGGAGATGCATCCACAGCTTTTCTGACACATCTATGTGGCCCTCAGTGTGAGACAGAAAGAGAAGCAAGAAAGCAGGGAGGGGTCAACCATGAAACATCTCCCAATTACATACCGCATGCCCTTCTCGGTAAGTTCAGGCTGAGTGTTCTGCGTTTGGGTTACCTCTGCTTGCCTATCTAGCCCTTTGCCCATCTAGCTTTTGCCGGGAGGAGAGATGGTGTGATGTCAGCTGGATTTCAGCAGAGGAGATTGTCCAGTTAAAGTTGAACTACGTTCACCAGTAACTTAAATTAACCGCCTCAGCTGATAGTGAGGACCAACCTGGAAATGTCCTAAAATCAGAAAAGGTGAAGGAGACCGACGCCATAGAGATGACGTCGCATTGGTACATTCTCTCCTCTCTCTAAGTATTAAAACATCTTCTTCTGAGCCTGCTTCATCATGAGTGGCCGTGTCCAAATGAAGAATTTAGCCATGACTATATCCAAAAGAACCGGGATGTCTTCAGTCGGAAAAGAGGCAGAAAAAAAGTCACTGTAGATGTTTAACCCACAGAATGTTAGTAACCTCATTTATTTATTTTTTAAAAGTGACTTGAAGAGGAAAGCCAAACAGGCAAAACAGATGGAAATGCATTTTGTAATATAAAGCAGCATTTGTGTTCATAATGGGTCTTCCGCAGCCAAGGAGCCACACTGGATGCATCTCTGTAAAATACATTTCCAGTATCACCAGTGTGCAATGACCACAGTTATTTTCTAGTTGGCTGCAAGGCCGAGTAGTATAACAACCACAAGATATTCACCAAATGTAATAATTTACCAGACTCAGTTAGCTAACGTGTGTTAAGCAATGCGCAGCCAGCGTTTTCTATTCTTATTACAAAATGTATCAAGGCCATTAAAAACAAAACAAGGTAAACTTTCTTATTTTTTCCCCCATTTCAGTAGATGTGTTACACACATTCAGTGTTCAGCAGCACGCTAATTAAAAAGGAAAAAAAGGAAAGCATGAAACATGAGCAACTTTCAGTTCTAATTAGCCTATACCATTCTGAAAAAGAGAGTCTCGGAAGATAATACCATATTAAAAAAAAGCATCTAAGGTGCACAAAAATAGTTTTAGGCAATTAGTCTTTAAAAACGAGATTAGATGCTGCCATCACAATTCAGGGAAAAGGGATCCTAGGAAACCACCTGTAAAAAGGTAGATTTGACATATCATTAGTCTGAGAGATGTACTATATTGTGCAAATCTGTAAAATGGAGTCATTTCCATAGGGAATCGTGTTAGCCGGAGCGGAAGGACTAGAATTCTTGAACTACGCCTTTCAATTTGAAAATCAAATTAGTTAAAAATAGATGTACCTTTCTAACTATTTTATCTATTGATCTTTTCTTCTTAGAGTACTTCATTATTGTTCAAATACCTCTCCTTAGCTAAAATAATAAAACATGCATGTTATGTAAGTCTGGAATCTATACAATTGTAATCCGTCATACAAAAAGAGAAGCATTCATTAGGGTACCCCAAGATCTTGGACCCAGGGCTCTTCAACATCTTCATCAAGGACCGAGATGGAGGAATAGAAGGGGAGACCAACAGATTTGCAGACAACGCTAGCTAGATAAGATAAGCTCTTCCACCTAGCTGGCATTGCCCTGCCTGCTGTTGGCAGAGAAGTAGCGGCGTATAGAGAGAGACTCAAATCATCAATATCTAGGCAACACTCCCTCTATGGCCTACAGCCAGCTTATCAGCAACTAAAATCCAGGAAAAGCTTCCTTAGGTCGATGGGAGACTTTGGAGAATTTGAAAGCAGAGAACCAACACTTTAGAGAACCAACGGGGGAGCTGGGGATTTTACTCCACTAGTCATTGCTGACTCTAGGGGGTGCTGCTCCTCTCTGTTTCAAGGCCATTGAGCCAGTATTGTCCCAACACGTTTCTGTGGTCACGTGGTCAGCATGATGTCACAGAGCGCTGTTACCCTCCCACCAAGGTGGTACCTATTGATCTACTTGCATTTGCATGCTTTCAAATGGCTAGGTTGGCAGGAGGAAACTATAAGATTAATTATAAAATTATACCTACCATTATAAAAATTATATGGGGAGACAGATATAAGTTGCATAATGCTGAATTAAATGTTTTCTTCCTGATATTTAATACTATGAATATAGTAAGAAATAACATTATAGTTTATTCAGATTATGCAACGTCACATGCACTAAAAGTTGATAGATAAATATACAGGCATTTGAAAGACAACGGACTCTGTGGGCTTCATTCAACAGTCATACCTCCTCATGTAAACATTTGTAAAATGTCCTTCCAATCATTCATCCACATATTTAACCTCTTTCAATAAATAAACTGAGCCAAATGTGGAAACATTGAGGGCTTCAATAATTTTTTAAAAAGATAGTATTATTTGAATTACTGTCTTAAGTTTGGGAAGTCCAGTAGAGTTTTATCAAACTGCAAAACCCCAATTCTTTCCTTTACATTAGCAGCAGTTAGAGTTTAATCAGTCAAAATTCCTTCATTGTTAGAGCATCAGATTCGTATAGCAATGCGTTTCAGGATTTTATGGAAGGAAGAGCAGCAGAAGGTGTCTGCTGTTTGGATGATAAAGCAAGACGTGAGAAGGCCGCAGTTATTTTAATTATTTTGTGGGATTTATGGGCATTGAAAGCAAAATTCCTGTGAGGTATTTTAGAAATTGTCTAACGTGAAAGATTAACAATAAATCTCACCATATCACCTGTGTTCCTCTTAAAAATCCTAATTTGATACAAATCTTAGATCAGTCCTATTTGTGTTAATGTTAGAAATATCAAAAACTAAATTCTGTTTTATAAAACTGTGTCACTCATAACACCAGTCATCAGAATAGGCTATATCATTATATCGGCGTTTCTCAGTATTGATAACTTTAAGATGGGTAGACTTCAATTCCCAGAATTCCCCAGCCAACATGTTTATATATGTTTAAAATGAACCTATTTTGCCTTTAAATTTGATCTCATCAGAGGGATATGTAATATTTCTCCTTCCTTCCAGAACTGCTATTTTGCAGTCATTCTACAGGATTCTTGTAGTTGAAGTTTTCAAGTTATTCAAAATCTGGTCTTCTTCCTACTAATCCTTTCATATGTATTTTGCTAGTGAATAAATAGACCTATACAAGTTCTCTGCAACTTAGGGAACATGCGCATGCATGACTCAGAAAATTAATTACTGGTATTAAAACTTAATTACAAACATTAGTATTTTTCTACTACTGATATATAAATGAAATGATGCTTGCCTGCCAAGCAGGACAAGATAGTTCTAACATTTTCCCTTTCAAAAATACTATAGAATTGATCTCCTTAGTTGAGAGAAAGATAAATAGGTCCTGTCCTGAAATCGGTAACAATTTGCTAATGTTGTGTTATCAGCGGACAGGAAAAATATGGTACCTTTTCAGTGAAGAAATTATAACACTAAAGCGGATTCCAGGCAGCTGAACGATAAAATAATTTAGAGGGCAAGAGAAATAACTGTCAAAAGTGCAAAAGGAAGATTCTGTGGCTTTGTAGATAAAGTTGAGACATCACTCCAGAGCCTGGGAGACCCAACACAATTGCTCTGAGAATAAGCACACATTTAGGGAAAAGCAAGGCCAAGAGGATGACAGGTGAGCGTTGTTAACACAAGACACATTTAATAAGCAGGGACAGCCAGGTGAAGAATTTAGACAGCATCCATCAGACCCTCAGCTGTTCTGCCTTGAAGGCATCTCGGGGGGAACGAAAGATAAGACTGTGGAGCCGGAAGCTTCCTAATAGCTTCCGGCCTGTGACATAATCTTCAAGAATAGCAGGGGGGAAACAAATTTCTCATTATTTCTGCCTACCTGCTCACAGACTAATACTTAAATCATGGCAACGTTCTACTTAATGTATGGGCCGCCCTTCCTTGTACGATTTCTCAGTGTTTGCACAGCCAATCTAAGGAGGAATCAGATTCTGCAAGCTAGTCTTGAAAATGGCTTTCAGTTTTGGGCAATATTCTTCCTCCCTGTAGAACAGGGGTGTCAAACTCGATTTCGTTGAGGGCTGCATCAGGGTTGCCGGGTGGGGGGGCAGGATGGAGTGGGCGTGGCCCTCTGCCAGAGAAAATGGAGCTCGGGGGGCCGTGCATGGCCCTCCTCGGCCCTGTTTTCGGCCGGGACAGCTTCCTGCAGCCCCCTGCTAGTGAAAACGAGATAAAAAGAATCTGTTTTTGCTGGCAGAAGGCTGTCCTGGCCAAAAACGGAGCCTGGGAGGGCCACGCACGGCCCTCCCGAGCTCTGTTTTCGCTGGCAGAGGCACTCCGGGGCGGTCCTTCGCTGTTTCCAGGGCAGCCCTGCGGGCCAGATCTGAGCACCCCGCGGGCCGGATCCGGTCCTCGGCCTTGAGTTTGACATCCCTGCTGTAGAAGGTTAGCACCCCTCTCCTAAAAGAATGAAATATTTTGAGAAATATTAAAAAGGCAGAAAATTATATTTCCCTCAAGGGAGAAATGTGCTCTTGGAGATAGAAAGCAGCCTCCACTTTTCTTAATAGCAGATGTCAGCACTTAAGAGATAAGGAGATAGATAGCTGCTCTATTCATAAGCAAATAGCCATCACTCAAGATCCAACACAGGACAAAGACATTAAGCCACAATAGGAATTGCCCAATTCCCTTTCAGAATACAAGCCTCTTCATTGCATCATCTCAGCAGTTCAAACTTCACCCAAACTTCTCAGACAACCTACAGAGGCAGCTATGACCCCTGTATAGCCCCATGGGAGCCGGACAACAGCCAACAAAATAGGACTCTCAAATACAAAGGCCAAAAGAAGGTATAACACACACACACACACACACACACCCAACTCCATGTGGCCAGCTGCCCAGGACCACAAACCCATGTGCTTCTGCTTCCTCAGTCAACCATCTTTCCAATCAGCCTCCATGTTTCCAATGTCTTTTTCCCAGCTTGGAACTAAACCAGATGGATATTTCTCCCAACACTCCCCACACAACTTTTGATGTTTAATTGCCATTCTGTAATTTAAATTTTTTTAACCCTAATTTAATTTTTAATTTTATACATTGTTTTATTTATTGGTTATATTGTATTGTGCATTATCCAGAATGCCTCTTTGAGGGTGATGGGTGGTTTAGAAATATGAAATATGATAAATAAATACATAAATACATTTTTCTATGTATCAGCAGCAGTCCTGTAAAAAAGCTGACTTTTAAAGAAGAAATAAAAAGGGTTATAGACATTGTAATAGTTACCGAATTTTCAGTCTACAATTGTTATATTATTCCACTGATCAGGAACTTAAAAGTTTTCATCTCAAACTCAGATGGGAAATAAGTTTAGCTATCCTAGTGAGATGACTGTCACTTTCTAATGTCCCAAGCATTCATTGTTCTTGTTCAAAAGCTGTAAAATACTTTAAAAGTATGCCACTAAAAGCTACATGAAGTCAGCTGACATTAGGTTTAAACGAAAGTTTTACTATATCAAATTGCGTTTGAAAAGCCTGAATCACAGAAATATATCTGTCAAAGAATGAAAACCATTTTTTCTTTTTATTAATGTTTTGGGCAATGTACATTAACAGAAGATGTAGAAAATGCCTCTCTAGGTTATAATGCACTACATGTATAAAAGTTTATGAATATTATAGTTATCCATCCATTTTTCTGTGACTTGACTGTAACTTGACTTTTAAACTTTTAAGCCATTAAAAATTGCTGAAATACCCTGCTTCTCTTTCAAATAATAAATATTTATGTATGTGCAGATCTCCATTCTTGGAGTAAGAATTAGATGTAAACCATCTATTTCTTTATCTGATTTTTATCTCCTCTCCTAATTCCTTTTCCTTTCTTACCTGCCTTTTTTTCCTTATACTGTATAGACGGATCTCTGGAAAACCAAAGTGGGAAGCAACAGAAGTTATTTTGATAACTTTTAAATAAAGTTATTTATTTAGATACGACACTAGCCCTCAGCCTCACCGAATGGATGCTCTCTTCAAAACCTTGGATTTATCTGCTCATGAAGCTGATGGGGCCTCACCTAACCCTAACCTAGATCGATTCTGATTTTCTCACCGAACCTTCATTGGGGTGCTGTGCTTTATGCTCAGAAGACAAAGTACTTTCATCAATCCCTTCCAGTACACGGTTTTCCTGGTCAGGTTTCTGCCAAGCCCCAATTTTGGGTGGGATTCTAGATTTTCAGACTTGTTTGCAAGGAGAAGTCTTTCCACGGTGGCTACAGCAACATTGTGATTTCCGTGGTTCCGCGTAGATTGGAGGCTGTTCTGATGGGCAAAACTGGTCCAGCTTTTTCTTTTTGTCTTCAATACCAGGGAAAAAAAGACCTCTTGATTTCGCAAGCTGTTAATCGTAATAAAGAATGATAGTTACCCATTTCTACTATTTCAGTCACTCTAAGTTTGCTTACTTGCTTGGTTATAGGTCTTAGAAAATCTTTTGTTTGCTGTACCAGTTTGATCCCATTGCAGAGTTTAATCTCACTCCAGAACATTTCATAGAACAGAAGAGTATTCTTTCAATATGATCGACTAGTGTGATTAAAAAGCAAAACCTTAAAGCCAATAAATGTTGACCAAAGCAGTTTCACAGAGGCACCTGAAACTGTCTGAAAGGGAAGTTCCAATTTCAGCCATTTTTCATGATATAAACATCCAGAGCATTTGTCTTTTCTCCTGAAAGAATATTTGTCTCATTTTCTCATTTTTTCTCGGCAAATATTTGCAGGTTGAAGTGTTCAACGTTTGTGCATGGGTATGATTGAGTAACCTCTTGATTGTTGACTTTGTCCTTGCATTTTATCGAGTCTTGTAAATATTCAGACGTATTAATCATCGCTGATAAAAAGTCACAAAAATATCTTCAAACGTTTGCTGAATTTAATATTATCCTGGGTGACCATAAATATTTAAGAGAAATTTTTTCAGCGCCGTTGTAACTTCGAACGGTCCCTAAATCAACTATTGTAACGGTTGATTACCTGTATCTTTTTTTAATCTCAGACTAACTTGCAAGATCCGTAAGCAACCGGTTCTCCTGTTGAATTGCTCTTATCATTACAAAGAAGGGCTAAAATAAAGTTTGTTCTGGAATTTGAAACCATTAATTTTTGGCTGACAGCAAATGATAGACAGCATTTTGTGACCTTATCAGAAAGAACGGTGAGCGCTTTCATTTGAGTTATTTCTAATATGTAATTAGTCGCCATAAAGCACTTTACAATAAAACTGTTTAAAAAATCGATTCCGACTTGATAAAGCAACGAATAAAAACAAACAATTAAGCATCTGAGATTAAAAGAACAGCTATAAAATTGATCAGCAACCATGTTGCAACACTAAGGTCATAATTAAAAGAAAAAAAGAGCTACTCCTTAAAAGCCTGCTCCGGTTTCCTTTTTTTTGCAAAGGTCACTCCATTGGGCATCCAAGGCGTCTTGCTGCTGAAGAGGAGCAACCCAGGCCCTGATTACAATGGAATCCTAAGGCTCAAAACTGATTAGATAAGACCCACTGCAGCGCCTCGCAGACAAATAGTCTTAATTAGAGTTTTGGTATCTGCTATTTTATTTTATTTTTTGAGGAAGGGTGTCATTACCAAATCCTTTAAAGAAGATAGGACTACTTCCAGCTTAATGAAAGGTTTTTGACTGATCATGGCATCCTCGTAGGATATTATATAAATGTAAAAATAAATAAATAAAAATAAATATTATATGCCCCAAAGGGCAAGAAAACCAACAAAAGAGGAGAAAGGCCGAGCAATTACCATGCCACTGTTTCAAGGTTTAGAAATGAAAGTTATCTTTAAATAATATCTAATGACCTAAGCTTTCAGAAGAGCAAAATTTAAGTCATAGGAGGGCAGAAAATGTTCTGCTCAAAGTGTCCTGCAAGCATGTCCCACCATACTAGCAAAGGTCCTATCAGCTACCTCCACAAAGAAGAGGGGGACAAGTTAGTTTCCAAAGCACCAGGAGGCTAAGGAACCATGGGTGGAAACCAATCAAGGAGAGAAGCAACCTGGAATTAAGGAGAAACTTCCTAACAGTGAGGACAATCAAGCAGTGGAGCAGAAGATGCCTTCAGAAGTTGTGGGGCTCCATCACTGGAGGCTTTCAGGAAGAGATGGGATGGTCTAGGGTCTCCTGCTTGAGCAGGGGGTTGGACTAGAAGACCTCCAAGGTCCCTTCCAGCCAGCTGTACTCTGACTGACTGAGCTCCTCAAATGAACCAGGAGCCAAATCACTTGGAAATGTCCATTGTGTCCGGTCAGATTTATTTATTTGTTTGCTTGTTTTTTTTACATTTTTGAACCGCCCAGCTCCCTTAAAGACTGGCAATGAAGATTTCTCCAAGTTTGTTCTTCAGGGCCTTTACCGTAGGGTCTTCCATCCATGTTGCTATTTACAATCCTCCATAAAAAAGGAATAAAGAATTAAGGTGGAGGCCTCAAGATGGCTGCCTTTCAGAAAAGGCAATTTCTCTGTGAAACAGCTGAGCTTGAGTTCACGAGGAGATTTAATATTATTCCTCAGAATAACGCATCTGAGGAAATGGGCTGTGATCCATGAAAGCATTTGAGATAAGTCTTGAAGATGCTCTGATGTTTCATTAGGGAGAAATATTCTTTCCTATCAGAACCAAACATATTAGACTGCCGGCTCAGGCTCACTGCACGGAGCACATCAACTTCATTACTTAGCAGGCTCGATTCCAGGAGCTGATACCAATCTTTAAAGTTCAAATCAGTTTGCGGCTTATTTATTTGAAAGCCTATGTGTGATTCAGTGCACTCTGGCCAACATCTGAAAAATCTACTCTCTATTCAGAAGAGGTAGACAAGAAATAGAGAATGAGAATGCAACTTACTTTGAAAACGCTTGACGCTTGATAGCAGTTGATTATATATATATGTGCTATCAACTTTCAGATGGAATTTGATGGGGCCTGGACTGAGGACTCCATAAATGCAAAGCAAGCCCAGATGATTTACCGTTTCAAGTTCTTTTGAGGAAACCAAGCTCATCGTCTGCCTGCTGCCCTCCGTTTGAATCCACGAGCAACATCACAAACATTCACAAGACAGAAAACATGGCCATTATCCTGGGCTGGGAAGAATCTGGACTGAGGTTAATATTGCCTTATTTGCATTTCAAATTACAGGTAATCTTTAACTTACAACCAGTTGTTTAGTGACCAAAGCTACAGCAGCACTGGAAAAAGTGATTTATAACTGGTCCTCACAATTACGACTGTTGCAGCACCCCCACGGTCACCTGAGCAAAATCCAGCATTTGGCAACTGCCGTTGTTTATAATTGTTGCAGTGTCACAGGGGAGGGGTTGGGGGGTCCATGAAATTATCATTTGAGACCTTCTCAGATAACTTCTGACAAGCAAAGTCAAAAGGGGAAACCAGGTTCACTCTAGTGATTTTCTTAACAACTGTCGCAGAAAAGGTCATAAAATTGGGTGTGACTCATTTAACATCCACCTTGTTTAAAAAACAGAAATTCTAGTTCCAATTGTGGTCATGAGTCGAGGACTATCTGTATTAATAACCACCTAAAGATGCTTATTGAGAGTTGCATAGTTACAGTTGTGAAGAAATGCAAGAAAGAATGTTACTCCCATCCCATTTAAGGTTATAAAACAAAAATGCCTTTCAAATTCATGCAAGCTGGGAATAATCTAGGCTGCATGGTCCATATTTTTAGAAATTGTTGTTTTCTTTTAAAAAATAACATTCATAGGGGCATAGTATCAATAAAGGAAGTAGATGAAAAAAACCCTTTTCAAATCTCTGATTCAGTTTCAATGTATTTTGGGGGGGAGAGTGATTAAGGTACCCCGCATTCACTTTAACAAATAAGCAAAGCATTTTTCAATCACTCCAGTACAGATGGGTGACCATCTGTTAACATATGGCTCTTGAAGACATGTTTACATCTGGGAGAACAAGGCCTCTCATTAGAGAGACCAAAGGATTGAGAAGATTTTTCAAACTGTGGGTTGACGGATTTTATTGAACCTTTCCTGAAGAAAAGGAACAGTTGGATGCATTAGCTACAGAAACTTCACTACTTCAATTGATACGTAAACAGAAGATCAGCAATAGAGATATTGGATTCTTGATAAGGTAAGCCTGCTCTTCATCCTAATGGTGATCAGAGAAGTAATGCTAGGAATTTCAGAACAGCAGATATGGTCGACCGAGGGATAAAGAAAACAAACTCTTTTCTACCATGTAGCATATCTGGCCTCATAACACTCATAACATCAACACCAGAGCGATAATTGTTGGCTGTTAACTTCTGCCAACAAGAGGCCCTTTTCTTTCTTAAGTCTTTAAAAAAACGAATTAAGACCTTGATTCCTAAACCCATTTTGCTGGCTTTATGGCATCTGCACACACGAAAGAGGAGGCCATTCAGAAGCCAGGCACGGGACGAGGATTATAGAGGCACGGAAAGGGATCGTTCTTGAGGTCCCCTTTGGCATGGACAAGTCAACTATTTCCCAATTCCTCATTTCTCTGCTTCCAGGGATCCACCTGGATCTGAGCAGAGGTTTCAGGACCAAGGAGCCATAAAAATCCCATAACTTTGATTGCCATTACAAGTAGATATCCAGCTGATTGCAAGTACACCCTAGCAAACTATTGTATGAACTCCAATGCTACAGTTGTATTTCCTGCTTTTTTTTAGGGGAACCTGGAGCAGTGGGAGAAAAAAAAGCAGGGGTAAACTTTTTTCAATGAGATGCCTCTTGATGGGGTATTGTGGTGCAGATTGCCGATGTCTATGGAGATTCTCAGCCATCCAGGGCATGGGGGTCTCAGAGGTGCTTTTTTTTTCAAGAAGCAACTGGACTTTCTGGTTTTTCTTTGAAGACGTTTCGCTTCTCATCCAAGAAGCTTCTTCCGCTCTGACTGGAAGGTGAGGAAGGGAAGGATTTATATTCCTTCAATCATTTATAAACTTTCAAGCGGCCTCAAGGGCTCCCTGAAAGGAGGCAAAGGACCGTCTGTCTGCAAGGAGTATCAATCCTTCCATTCCCCACCACTATCCAGTCAGAGCTGAAGAAGCTTCTCGGAGGAGAAGCGAAACGTCTTCCATGAAAAACCAGAAAGTCCAGTTGCCTCTAGAAAAAAAAGCCCCTTTGGGACAACATGACCAATATCTCATTATAGGTCTGCTTTCAGTCCAGGCCCACGGCATGCTCTGAAGAGAGATATTGTAAACATCGAATGCCAAAGTGTGCCAGTTCTCGAAATATTGGCCGAATGGAAGGCATTGTTTGGTACACCCTCCATCATCCTATCTATAATAAAATTAGAAGAAAATACTGATGATAAACTGATAAACTGATTTAAGGGCTCAAACACCACATGACCGAACTACCTCCTTATGAGTGGGATTTCAACAGTTAGTAATCAGACCTCTTCCTTTGCCGTTTTAAACAATACGTGTTTAAACAGTAAACATGTATTTTTTTATACTGTAGTAGGACTGTGTTGCTAATGTCCTTTACATCTTCTAAACTTCCCATGTTTCTCATCTTTCCTATGACCTTCTCCTATTGGTATCTTATGATTTATCACTTGTTGTTTGTATCTTACAATTCATGATCTATGACTTATCCCTTTGCTGTTGTTTGTATGTAAACTGAGGGCATCTGCGCCGGAGACAAATTCCTTATGTGCCGAGTCACACTTGGCCAATAAAGAATAAAGAATATTCCCACGCTTAGAAATAAAGTCTTTAGCTTCTGATATGAATATTGGTTCTTGACTCAACTGCCTTCATTCCTCGATTTTTCTTCCTTCTGCTCTTTTCCTTAATGTTATCATTTTTCCCCAATCTAGTGGTCACAACTATAAATTGATCGATTAATTGATTGAACTACCATGTGATAAAAAGTTTGGTCTGTGTGTTCTATGGGCAGTGGTAAACTACACTAACTGAGTCCAAGAGGGGCATAGATGTCAACTTTAAGTCAATGATATTTTTACCACTTCCTAGTAGACGGGATATCAGTATATCAGCATCCCAATTTGTGTCACCAACAGGGAGAATTCACCTCCAACGTGGCTCTACGTTGCAGTGAAGTGCTCCATTGACACAGATCTTGCTTGATCCCCAAAAGCTAAAGAGTTACAAATCATCAAGAAATCGCCAAAATGCTTTAGAGTGGAAGTGAAGATACAAAGCCTCCCTGGAAATGAATAGCATTTATTCAGATATTTTATTAGGCAGCTAGAAGGCTTTGCACTGCCAGCATATTAGCGAGGGACTAAGACAATTTCTTTTTAAACCTGGAGCTGATACGATGCATGACTACGTACTTAAATGCCTTAAGGGATCAAGAAATCTATTCATCTGTTTTTCTGTTAAAGTAAACAGAATCACCGCTTCCTTCAGTTCCTCTAGAGATTTATTTTATGGACAGATGCCATGATGCTGTCCGGGGAGCTGAAGTACCACTTGGACTTAATATAAATGAAGTAGGAAGATTTAAAATGAATTTAGAAAGCCTTTCAAATGCACACAGATGTATTGTCCTGAAATGCAATATTTACACATGTCCGTGAATGTCTGTTTTCTACATTCTTTCCGGTTCTATTCTCCTGAATCTATAATCTTGGCTAAATCATAAACCGGACAGTGTGCTGATGGTCGACATTTTGAAAAAGAGGTTGTCAGATCCGGGCATGCAGTTTACGGTGTCTCATTTCAGTGCCGTAGCACCTGCTTCGAAGGACCTGGTGGAATCAGGAGACCAACTCTGCTGCTAAAATGAGAACATCGCAGCAGGCCTGGCATTATGGATTCAAGGTTAGGCGGGCGGGGACCCTGCTCAGAGGGAATGTGATTGATCCCAAACTGTAATTATCGCCATGGTTAATCTTGGCATTGTCATTTGTCAACGTCAATAAGTAGATTAAGGTCTGAGGTGTTAAAAAATGACGAATGAAGGAAAGTCACATTAGTAGCAAAAGAGCTTTTCCATGGAAAGAGGATCTCCGTATTCTAGGTAGTCCTTGACTTATAACCACAAAGAAACCAAAATGTCTGTTGCTAAGTGAGACATTTTGCTAAGTGGGTTTTGCTTCGTTTATAACCTTTCTTACCACACTTGTTAAGTGAATCACTGCATTTGCTAAGTTAGGAACGTGGTTGTTAAGTGAATCTGGACTTTGCTGGTCAGAAGGTCACAAAAAGGGGATCACGTGAACCCAGGACGCTGCAAACGTCATAAATATGAGTCAGTTGCCAAACATCCGGGGATGATGCAAGTGTGAAAAATGGTCATCAGTCACTTTTCCCAGTGTCATGGTCTTGAGGATTCTCTCTCCCTTTCTGCATGGAGAGGTTTTCTGAAAAAGGAAATGAAATGGAGCAGAAGAGGGCCTTTTCCCTGGATCTGGGGATCTGGGGCAGATGGTTAAAAAAGGTTAAAATCCAAAATCTAACAAATTACAGTTATCTTCCATATCTTGTACAAAGTTCTCTTGGAATTTACTATTCTATTTCTTTCTTTCTTCTATTTATATTTATCGTATCAGCATTCTTCCCACAAAGTGCATGTTAAAGCTTGCAATGCGTTAAGAAGGGAAGGGGTGGATCCGACTTCTGTACAAAATAAAGGGGGGGGGGGAAACCAGATACTTGCCGGCTATTCCCATTGATTTTTGCCCCAATAAGAGATAAAAGATCTAACAGCATTCAAGAAGGAGACAGAGTTGCTGGATATTCTAATATTCTATAAAAATCCATCTCTCCTTTTGTCAGATAAAGCTACACGTTCAAAACCATTCTTTGAAGGAAGCTGAAATTGAAATGAGATTGTGGGCTTATCTGGTGAACGCTGGAGGGCTGGTTCGTTTCTTAGAAGATAACAAATTGGAGTAAGACCTTTGGAAGTTCATGTTATCTGATAACTGACCCCCCCCCCCCCCACCAAGCCTTTATCAAGTGCCCTTCCTTTGCCCTATCTAATATAAGCTAGCATTTTCAAGATTCTGGAAGGTTTTATTCTACATACGCTAGCTGAGAGGAGCCCAAATCCAGTGAAAAAGGAATGGGTAGCGTTCACAGTCAGACCGTTACATTTAACATTCCCTGCTAGGGTGGATAAACAGCGTGAACAATAATCAATTATTATTTTTTTGAACTTGTCTTTGGGCTACTTGTTCTGTTACACCTGAGTTCTTTGGAAACATGCCACACCTCACATTTCCCCCAAATGTCTGCAAAACCTTTAAAGTCAATTTATTTAATTCTGAGATCTCCAACGGTGTTTCTTTCTTTAAAATAAAACAAACACCCTCACGCTTCAAGAAGTACTGGAAATTGGTATATCTTTGGTGTCTTGCTTAGTGAATAAAAAGGTTCTTTGGTCCTTGTTAAGTAATTTGCAGCTTGTTTCACATATTTTTTTCCCCAGACGAACTATGCCAGAGGAAAAATATGCTGCAGAACATCCCAATTTAAATAAAAAGCAGAAGATGAATAGATCTCTGTTAAAGCCCCACAGTTTTATTTTAAAGATACACAATTTTCAGCCTCAAATTATCTATGTTGTCTGGGTCCAGTTGAGTAATGCAAAATAGTATAAGGAAAGCATTTGGAAAGGTTTAATATTTTCTACCTGATTTATTGATCACAGGCATATATGACATCTTGCACAAGTCACAAGTGCCTCCCTTTCTTGAGCAATCTGTTTTGAAGGTACGTGGAAACTTGTTTAAAAAAATTAAAGTAGCATAAAGCTGGTCTAAACTATTATAAGATAGCTTGATGTTACATGGTATGTTTAGTAGCAGAAGGATTATAAAAGCTTGCGTTGTTGTTGTTTTTTCCCTGTTCTAATCTGAGACAGATCCCTAAAAAGCTTAGCTTTCATGGCTCAGGTGGGAGCAGAATCCATGGTCCCCCACGTTCTAATCAGGCAGAAACACAGAGGTTCCTAGAGACGGATTTCTCAATTTTAGTTTTCACTGGAATGGCGCCTGCAGGCTCCATGCAACCGAAGGGTTTTCACACATGCTTTCTCTTTTAAAATCATCTGCTGGTTAGGCTGCAAGAACGTTGAATTCCCCACCCCAAGAGTTAGGGTGGCCCTCCTCCATCGCTGAAAACTCTCCTTACCCTGCCTGTCGGTCTCGTTAGCCCTGCTTGTGCAACTATTTTACACGGGCAGCCTGCGAAAAGCAAAGTTATCAATTCATTCATTCCATCCGTTTATATAGCCACCAAACTCACATGAGGTGACTCCAAAGTTTTTCCCGCTTCCCGACTCCCACCTTCTACCAGCCAGGCCAGGAGAGGAAGTCAGCAGGAGACTAACGGATGACTTAGGTCAGCTCTTCTCTTCCAGCCATTGAAACTCATCAGGCCCACTGGAGAACTGAAGCCGACCTCCGGGGTCCTTTGTGGGATGTTCAGAAAACAACGATCGGGTGTCGTTTGACATGTCACCATAGGCAGTCCTTGAAATGGGACGGTGGCCAAGGGTCCGGATTCTGATCACATGACCAGGGGATATTGCCACGGTGGTAAGTGTGAAAAACGGTCGTCAGTCATTTTTTTCAGTGCCGTTGTAACTTTGAACGGTCCCTAAATGAACTGTCGTAAGTCAAGGACTATCTGTAAAGGTAGGACTCCCAGATCATGGCCTTCACCGATCGGTATATCTTTCAGCAATCACCAAAATGCAGACTCAGTGCTGGGGGGTTGGAGGGGGGGAGGCATTCTGGATCCTTCTTTTTGGTACGTCTGACCAAGCCGAATGTTACTATGCAAATACTAACGAAACAACTCTGTGAGAGTAAATCCCATTGAAATCAGCAGGGTTTAGTTTTGGTTGAACGTAATAGAATCAGAGCGTGCTACTTTTTTCACTCAAGCACTTTTTGTTCAGACTTTAATTTTGCATGAAGATTGCCTCCAACGGTGAATACAGCGCAGCCTGGTTTAATTTGCATACCTGATGAATGTGCACGCTCTCTTTTCCGGGATGAAGCACCACAACTCTTGGACGCAAGTCATTCTATTATTCATTGCTCTCACTGTCAGGAAATTTCTCCTTAGTTCTAGGTTGCTGCTCTCCTCGATTAGTTTCCATCTATTATTTCTTGTCCTGCCTTCTGGTGCTTTGGAGAAGAGCTTGACTCCCAACTCTTCTTTGGGGCAGCCCCTCAAATACAGGAACACTGCTACCATGTCCCCACTAGTCCTTCTTTTCTCTAGACTAACCATACTCAGTTCCTGCAACCATTCTTTGTCTAGTTTGTCTCCAGGCCTTTAATCATTGTTGTTGCTCTTCTTTGCACTTTTCCCAAAGTCCCAACAGCTGTTTTGAAATGTGGTGACCACAACTAGATGCAGTGTTCCAGATGAGTCTTATTGTTCATGCTGGCTGCCTTGTTGTCTTATTGCCAGCTGCCACTTAGGATGATGGATTCTGAAAAAGGAAGCCATTTTAATCCTAGATTACGTTAGACAACTATCAGGGATTCCAACAAGAAAAATCATTGAAATGGAATGCTTTTCTAACTTTCCTTCGGTGTGAGGAGAGCACCAATTCCCTGAATTGTCAGGAGCCCAGCTTTGCTCCTCCGCCAGGAGCTTTCTTAAAGCCTGTTTTCTGTTAACCCAGAGTTGTGACAAGGGCAGGAGTCCCATGTTGTCCGTCGGGAGCCTCTTTTATGCCCCCATTATTCTATAGGCCATGTATTTTAACGAGAAGTCTGTTGTTTGCCATTATGCAACCCGCAAAGTGTGAGGAAAACACTCTGCAGGCATATGGGTGCTTTTTGGCAAGGACATATGCTCTGCAACCAGAGCCAGAGAAGCAATGAAGAGGCCTCGTCATTCGGCCTAGCAGAGGATCTTCTATCTGTAAAGCCACCCTCTAATCTCAGTGAGCAGCATCAAAGGGCTTGGGGAGGGGGGGGGGCAGGCAGGTAACGTCAAGCTTCTATTGGCTGTCCATGCTGCTGTACGTCCAATCAGCCGTGCACCTCTCCGAATTTAATGGAAGCCATTTGTTACGTTCCTCCGCCACGATCCGTTTTAGACGGACCACAATCCAGGCAGGCTGTTCCGCCTGCTCGGCGCCTGTTCGTGCTCCGCGCCGCACCCGATTGTCAGGGTCTGGAGCTCATCTGCCACGAGCAGAGAGGACTGTATTCACATTGGGAAAATCAAGGTCACTCAGCGATGTATGTCCATAATTACGGTGGCATTGCCACCCTGGGAATTTATCCCCAGGGCTTGCTTTGGACGGATGTACACCGTTACAGTGATCTGGAGGGGAGAGGGAAAAAGAAAAGAATAGACAAGATAGAAGGAGGGACAGGGGGAAATCCAAGATCTCACCCACAGAAATGTCAGCAGGATAGAAAGAACACCAGCCGGTATGAGAGGCGATGCCAACGCTAGACTCTGGTCCGTAACTGATGGGTGATTAGTGGAACATGGCATGGATGAAATTCTTTATGGAAAGTAGTTTGTTCACTGAGATATTAAAATGTTACACTCCGAAGCACTTTGGAAATATTCCTATCCTCGGTGAGGTTGTTAATCTGTCAGAAAATGACTTAATATACAGACGAGCTGTAATGGGCAATGGGAAGGAAGATTACAGAGACCAGGAAATGCTCATTCTTCATGGTGGTGATAGACAGTATGGTAGGTAACTGTCATTGGAGTACCAGGATAGGGAATGATGATTTAGTGATTAAAGGGCCCCCAAAATAGGTGCCTAAAACACAGGGAGAGCTCGTAGGCCATCAAAAGAGGATGATGCAAATGTTTACCTAGCTCACCAAAGCTTCGATCTCCATAAATAACAGTTGGGAGGTTTAGATTGTCCTGTCCCGTTGTATTTGTCGATAGAGCTACCGGTATTTTATATTATTAGATATAATAATGGAAGCCGAAAGCTACCTCTGCAGTCCCATGCTACATCCTGGCATCTGAAGTCTTTAAAATTAAACCCTGCATAGATGATCCTGGAACATACACAAACTATCCACTGATACTTCTCTATCTGGAGTTTTGTGATTTTAATTTAAAAGCAAATTGGCGTTTTATATTCGCTGCGTCATTTCTGAAAATTAACCTTGAGGAATTAGTGGCAGAATTACAGCCGCTGAATGCACTGAGCCTTTACGATGGCAGCGTTTTAACTATGGTTAGTTTAGGTCATTGGACACCAATTTTAAATAGTCAGTATTGTATTTTAGCAATATTCTGAACAACGTTTTCTTCAATATTTTCCAGTTTAATGATTATAAATATTTAAACAGACTACCGTAATCATTAAGTGATCGGTATCTTTCCAGTAAGGAAATTAGGAATAGAGTCATTTTGGGTTGCTGTTGTTGTTTTTAGCTATAGCTATTTTAAAATTTGCAAAAGATCACTCTAAAAATAGCCCAGAAGGTAGAGTAGACAGGAGTATTAGTTGAACCATGAGATAAAACGCTCATTTTATTTTTTTTAATGAGGTGCTTGATTCACACCTGCTCATGTTGAGATCTGGTGTTTAATTTACAGCAAAGTCGAAAACTATCAAGTTTCAGTTAAGGAAAGAAGGAATGGAACTAAAAGAAAGGAAGGCAGCGTGTGTTGCCTGCGCTACCAAACATTAATCGATTTTCAAAGGAAGAGCCAGTGTGGCGTGGTCTGGTGTGGGGGGTTAAAGTACTGGATCAGCAGGGGGTGAGGACACCCAGGTTCTGCTCCACCTCTGTCCATGGAAAGTCCATAAGTGATTTTGGGCCAACCCCTCCCCCTCAGCCCGAGAGCTGACAAGGTGAAGAGGTTGGACTGGTACCGGGGAGGTTGTAGTCTTCCTTCAGCCATGGAAGTTCAGGAGGTGACTTGAGTTAGTTGCTCTTCAGCCCAACCACCTCCGTTCCCAAGCGCTCCATAGGCACCCAAACAATTCTCACCCAGACGGAGAAATGACGGAGATTCAAAGCTTCGTCTGCTTGCAAATGGGATGCTTTGAAACGGAGCGATTAGCTCCGTTTCAAAGCATCCCATTTGCAAGCTGACAAAACTTCGAGTCTCCG
>JANHFL010006046.1:0-24747 GCA_032468155.1 Oxyrhabdium leporinum
GTATTAGAGAATAAACAGATCAAAAAAACCCAGAATATGAAGAACTGTAAAATTCAATATGTCTTATTCTATCATTATTAAAATACTGATATATCGTAAATTGTATTAAATATATCTTATATAAGATCATTTCTACCTTTTTCAACATTTTCTGTTATATGCCTTTCATGGCTATTTAAGCCCTTTTACTTCCAGCTATTTTTTTCTACACAAGACCTTCATCTAGGCAGGATTTTGGGGGGATTGTTCTTTTGTGCTTGTTTTGCCTGATGTCATGTGGCATTTTAGCAACTCTCAGTACAAGAAAGCTATAAATAATCACAGTGTCATATGACACTAAATTCCATTAATGCATTTCCATAGAAAAGGGTTTCATCCCAGCATTCTTGTCCTCTTCTTTTTCCCTTTCAGTTTTCTTCCACTTTTCAGGGAATTTCAGAGTGGCCAGGAAGATACCCAGTATCCAATGGATGACTGATGATTTGGACCCAAAACTTAACAATTTCACCACATCGGTCCTACTTTTTTTAAAATTTGCTCGATTATCCTGAATTTGAGATTGATCAGAAGAGAGTGAGGCAGACCAATTTCTCAAGATGTTTGATTCTATCAGTTTGGATTAGAATGAAGAAGAAAGTTTCATATCCAACATAAAGACATTTCACTCAACAATGCTCAGACAACCAGTTATTGTAGTATATCCTTGCTTAATTTATGTTAAACTTGCTTATTTTAAACTTCTTGCAGAAGAAAAATTTAAAATTTCATTGTTATATGATTACAAAGTTGTCTATATACATGTGCACATAAACAAGTTAGCCAATTTAGGATTTCATAGTCATGAAAATTGTCCCTTAATCTGTCTGTTGGTTGCTACGCCAGGTTCTTTTTGAAGAAGACTTACTTCTTTTTAATCTAAGCTAGTTACCTCTTTTTATCTAAGTTACTTCCGTTATATATACTTTCTGATAAGACGTTCCAGCATTAATCCATTACTTATGAAACAAACATATTTTTCTTTGAGTATGTGATTTGGATGAAGTGGTGACACACTAGTAGGCAATGTTTTAATTAATAAAGTCTGTAAGCTAAAAGTATTTTGTCTCATCCTCTCAAAAGTACCAATTAGCTTTTCATTACAAAGGCAAAGAATTTTCTCTCAAAATATTACTTTGTGACGAGTAGTCAAGTACCCACATTAATGGATGGAACAGTGTTGCCTTGGGCATGGAATATTTTTAAAGCCACAGAACTAGGTGCCCATGATGAAAATAGGAATTTTATCATGCATTTTGAAATGGGTAAGAACAAAATGAGTAACATTTTTTAGTTAATTGCAATGTATTATGAAAACCCTGGATTGGAGACTAAGAAGTGAATATGCATTTTTTAAAAACTTATAGACCACTGGTTTTTTCAGCGCTATGACATTCTGTACGGACGGAATATCTTACATAACAAATATAGCAGCATTCTAGGGCCCTTCAATTTTTTACCAATTTATTATGAAATAAGATCTCATGGATCATCAAAATATACAAGCAATAAGGATTAACACTAAATGATTGTCTATTGTAGTAAGCCTTTGTGTGTCCAGTTATTTTCTGAGGCAAACTGAGATCCTCATAATCTGTTCTTGGGAATCCGGTGATAAATATATTTTCTACAATTATTTGACCTATGAATTTTCATTTCTTCATTGATGTAAATTCATGTACTCCAGTGGCCACAGCAATGTTTTTTTAAATATATACTATATATTGTCCTATTGTGTTGGATGTAAACTTGTGGAAACTTGTGTATTTTTGAGCAATAGGAAAACATATTTTGAACTCAATATAAATAATCTGTGATACAGTAGTCATATGTATCAGTTCAAAATGCAGGAATGATATCCTATTTTGTCATATTTTTTTTCCCTCTACAGATTGTATTCCGGAAGATCAGTGATGTAAAACGAGAAGAAGAAGAGAGAATGAAAAGGAAAAATGAAGCCCCTTTGGTCTTGCCACCTGACCATCCAGTCCGTCGGCTTTTCCAAAGATTTCGGCAGCAAAAGGAAGCCCGACTAGCTGCAGAAAGAGGAGGCAGAGAAGACCTTGATGTTGAAAGGGGAAACATTTTAGGAGACCACTCTTCCCACACAGTTGTCAAAGCCAGCATTGTCACCGTAAGGGAAAGCCCCGCAACCCCAGTTGCCTATCAGTCTGCTTCAACATCAGGTATATCTGATCAGGCCAAACTACAAGCTCCAGTTTCAGACTATGTTGGTGGGAAAGCAGCAGGAGATTATCCAAAGCGTAAAGGCTGGGCAAAATTCAAAGATGCTTGTGCCAAGGGAGAGGACTGGAACAAAGTTTCCAAAGCTGAATCCATGGAAACATTGCCAGAAAGAACAAAAGCAACAGGTGAAGCTACTTTGAAGAAGACAGACTCTTGTGACAGTGGCATCACAAAAAGTGACCTGCGCTTGGACAATGTGGGGGAAACACGAAGTCCTCAGGATCGAAGTCCCATTCTTGCAGAAGTCAAACATTCTTTCTATCCTATCCCTGAACAGACTCTCCAGGCAACTATGCTGGAAGTGAAACATGAATTGAAGGAGGACATCAAAGCTTTAAATACAAAAATGACCAATATAGAAAAACAGCTTGCTGAAATACTAAGGATATTAGCCTCTCGAAGAAGCTCTCAGACACCACAGGAGTTGTATGAAATATCAAGACCCCAATCTCCAGAATCAGAAAAAGATATGTTTGGAGCAAGCTGAGTGGTTCTTTAAACAGGAGTGATTTAAATATCCCTAAAAACACTATCCAACACCCACTTAATGTGTTTAAGGAAACAAACATTTAATTTTTTTTGTGATGATCATGATTTGAGGGGCCAGCTTGTTAACCATGCCCCCTCTCTCTTAATGGTACAGTGACAAGAATTGCAACCTCATGTCAAGATGGCAGCTGACTCTGAAGTCTTTTTTGACAGCAAGGGTACAGTTTATAATGTTTTTCCTACTTCATTCATGCATCCTTTTCCACTCAAAGTTATTTTTGACAAAAACATAATTAGAGAAATTGAAGTTCAAGCATTAGCTTCATATACAGTATTTACCAAGTTTGTAGAATCTCTTCACATGGAATGTGTGAGACCCAATTCTCCCTGCTCATAAGATAATATCTATAGAAGGGCTCCACAAAAAAACAAAGACTCAGTTTGTGAAAACTTTGATCCTTATTGAGTGGGAAGATTTATGTGGTTTCCTCATGTGAGATGTTATTATGTATGTGTGGTGGAAGAGATCTCCTCCACTCCTCTTTAAACAATACTTAAGTTTTAGGTAATTGGACCAGGGAAGTGTGCCCTTTCCAAGCTTCAGGTTGCAAAAATGTCTTTACGTTGTTTTTTTAAATTTGTTGGTGGCTGAATAAGTTCTTGCCTGGTGAAATGAACTTTTGCCTTTCCCCCTGCTCTTCATCAGAAATTTTAGGGATTCCTGTTGTAGTAATCAAGAAAAGACCCAGAAAAGAGATAACATTCATGGAATTTGTTATCAAGAAGTATAGTTTTCAATTTCAGCTATGATTCATAGCAGGCATTATAACTTACCACATAGTTGGTAATATCTCTTTACAAAAATAGAATACTAATAGGCCAAGGAGCTCAGCTGTCCAAAGTATTGAAGCTTTTTCAAATAAAAGCTTCTATCTAGAGTGGTATTAATGACAAGAAAAATGGTCTTCTTGCCCACACTAAATATTTATCACATTTTGTACTTACTTCATTTAAAAAAAAAACCAACCCTATTCATTTTATCATTGAGTTTCTTTTCAGCACTGTAAACACCAAAGGATGTTGAAATATTTATACATTAGAAGCAATGATGCATTAATAACAAACTATTTCAATGTATTTGTTCGTTGTAATGGTCTCCAGTACCTCATGAAGAAGTGTAGTATTTATTCTTATTCTAAAAGCTCTGATTATTCTCTGATCTTTTCTTAAGATAACCTGATTAGGTCATGAATGAAACATAATGGGAAAGACGTGCAAGGGTTCCAGTACGGTTGGATCAAGGAGAAATAGAATCTGCTTGACAAAGAAAGTATGATCTATGATTTAGCAAGATTTGTCTTAGATTCCACAATTATTTTTATAATAAGAATGTGATTATACTAAACCATAATGTGCTTTCTTTGTTTTTTATATGCACCCATTATTATTTAGTGTTATGAACAAAATAATCCACAATGATTTATTTAGTATGTTATGCTTTAAAATTTGTGGCATAGCATTGGACTTAAGGAAAAATAATGGATTGGTGGTTGTTGGGATGAATGACTGACCTCTCATCTATAGAATATCATAAGATAGTTTCAAGGCATATAAAGGAGCCAACTGATGCAACTTATACTATTGGTTTTTAAGAGCAGGGCTAGTGCACAATTGGAGCGACCATAGTACTAAAATAGTGTGTCTTGAGATATTTAATCCTGCAGCAATTGCAGGCAGAAGGATAATATAGCTATTGCCAATTAAGTCCCATACCTTTCAGTGCCAGCTGGGTCTATTTACTTTTTTTTAACCTCTTTTTTTTTCTTTTCTGTATACTTCTTTTGGAATGGTCTATGGGCTGTTGGACACAACTTTCTTAGTTTCCTGGATCAGATACATGACACTCTATCTGCTTTTTGGTTCTAATTTTATGTATTTCTTTCTGAGGCCAGGAGATTCAGTCGAAGAAATAGATCTTTCGAAATTAAAATGTGCCTAAACATCCAGCATATAATTAAGTCAGAACAATTAAATTTAGTGACACTCTTGTATCATTAGACAGGAACAGGGTTTTCATAAAAACAACTTTATTGAATACAGATGCCTCCCTGCTTACCATGGTTTGGAAACTAGGATCCAAGTTTAAGATTTGACTCCCCTGCCCTCCCCTCTCTCCTTCTACAATGCAACAGCCCTCTTCCTTTCTCTGCCTACCTAAATCAGAGTTTAGCAGCACATCTACTCTGGCAGTAATCATAGGTTAGATTAAATAGATAGTCAGTGTAGCCTAATTAACCTCAATGCATTTGTAATATTAAACCATGGTAAAAACAAAAATGGGAGTGGGAGGAAGACTGAGGAGCAAAGAACTTGATTGCTCAGGAATATTTTTTTTTATTTTCAACTATGCTTTGTAGAATTTGTGCTGATTCTTTGCATATGGAAACAGAGGGACAGAATGTTTCCTAGAGAAAGGATCCAAAAAAATATGATTTACAGGTAATCCTTGATTTACAACCATTCAATTAGCAACAGTTCAAACTTATAACAGCTCTAAAAGAAGTGACTTATGACTGATCCACTTAGGACCATTGCAGCATCCCCATGATCACATGATCACGATACAGGTATGATCATCGTTTGCAACCTTCTCAGCTTCTGACAAGCAAAATCAATAGGGAAGTCAGCAGGAAAGGTCACAAGTTATGGTCACATGATGGTCACCAAGAACCTTGGTGGTACAGTGGTTAGAATGCAGTATTGCAGGCTATGTCTGCTGACTGCCGGCTGCCAGCTGTTTGGCAGTTCAGTTTTCACTGGCTCAAGGTTGACTTAGCCTTCCATCCTTCCGAGGTCAGTAAAATGAAAACCTAGTTTGTTGGAGGCAGTATGCTGACTCTGTAAACCACTTAGAGAGGGCTGTAAAGCACTGTGAAGTGGTATATAAGTCTAAGTGCTGTTGCTATTGCTATCCAAAGCAAAAAAAAAAGTTATAAAATTGGATATGGTCACATGATGTCTCACAATGACTGTACCACTTAACAGATTTTCCAATCCTCATTGTGGATGTAAATTTAGAACTACCTTTATTCTACATTTAAATTTCATTAACATGAAAAGCAGAAACATATTTCTACTTTTAGAAGTCTCTTCAAGCTTTCCTCAAGTTTTTCAGAGTTCTCATCTTGTCAGAGCATTCATCTCTGTTGTGAAAAGTAACACTTCTGTTTTCCATGCAGGCACATGAAATTGATAATGATGGAAATTCCAATTGACCTGTGGCATAATGCCTTTCTCAAGCAGTAGCTGCTTATTCATTGCCCTCTGACAATACAGATTTTCCTATATATTGATCAGTCAAATAATAAGATCTCGCACTATGCTGTTCCACACTCCCCTCTGCAAACCATTCTAATTTCTAAAGGGGCTTTTTGAATTCCAGCCAAGATTTTTGTAGAAAGATTTAATGGTTGTTCAACTGCAAGGATGCAGACAGAGTTTTTGCTCTCATCTTCATAATTATTAGAGACAAAAATAGAAACTGATTCCAATTATATGCAGCCCATAATGTTCAGTAGTTAGTAACACTGTTAAAGTCCTGGAAGTAGGTAACTGTGGAGGATGTTAGTTTTTAAGATTAATCTCTTTTATATAGGATTATATTATGAAGTTAAATCATGAGGTTTTGTGCAAACATTAGTGCCGTTTTGCTGAATTTATCATGCATGTCATTTACATTGGCAAGTTCTAGAAGTGCAGTGTTTAGTTGGCTAATCAATTAGAAAAAAATGAATTAAAGGCCTTTTAACATATTTTAAAAGCCATTTCCACTTAATACAACAATTAAAAAAATAACTTGGATCTAATGGTATATGAATACAGCTCTTCCCTACTGGACTCTACTGTATCTACTTTTTCCTATCCTGGCCTCTTGTGTTTTCAGAGCATCGTTTGGAAAAGTATGGGATCCAGCTGGAAGAAAGAATAAAAGTTTCTCCACTTCAGACAGAAATTTATTTTTGGTTAAATAATAAGAGCTTTGGATCCCTGCTGATGTAGTTAGTTTGAATGTCTGATTTTACAAAAACTGCAAGTGGGAGCAGTCATCTCAGGAGATAAATTGCTCCTTTTCTCCAATCAGGTGAAGATGTCATATTTCTCACAACCTTAATGTGGTCATATAGGAAGCAACCAAAAATGAAGAAAATGGGCCTTGAGGTTCTTAGTGGCCTCTGAGCTTAGATGTTTTATCTGCAGTCCTTGTCCTAATGATATTATCTAGCCTGGTAACCAAACCTCTGCAGGACAACAACCAAATTCAGAGAATACCAAGAACACAAACATTTCAATCTTAAATTATAGATGGTGTGCATTATTGAAAATGGGCTTTCTTCTCTTCAAATAATCATTTATCCATATGCAAAATTGTGTAGTTTTAAATGTATTAATCTGATAATCAGTGTAAAGCCATATAATTAATAGTTTAAGATGTGTACAACTGGGAAATTATTCTTGCACTATGTACCAAAGGTATGCTGTAAGTAGAAAACCTTTAATCAAGTTTTTTTAATTGCCTTGGCATACTTATAGCCTTTTATAAGAAAGGAAGATGAAAAAGATACATCTTTTATAGATTTATCATCTAGAGTAAGACAGCTTAGAAATGTAATTAATATATTAAGGCTTTTATAGGTATTATGTGTTATTAAAAGTGATAGCCTTACATCAGCTTTTAACTGTGTGTGTGTGTGTGTGTGTGTGTGTGAGAGAGAGAGAGAGAGAGAGAGAGAGAATGTAATACCATTCAGCATTGTGATTTTAAAAAAATGATGCTGTAGTTTAATATCTGTGAAATAGAATTCCCTCTTATTGCAGGATGTTAACATAGCAAAAAAGGCTGCTGCTGCTCATCACAATATTCTTTAAAATAATTATAAAAGAGACATAATTTATTGGTGGCAATAGGGCATAATTTCAAGTGATCATTTTATTATTTGATAATCCATAGATGGGTGTGGGCCAATATTGGTGTTCATATTATTATCTTTTTGCTTTAAAATATTTATTTTCAGCCACAAAATGGTGCTTATACCTGATAAGACATACGGCCATTGGAAGCCCTGAGGTCCTTAAGTCCAGAGTCTAACATACTGAGTTGTACACTTATTATGGAAGGATTATGGTCACTGAGAGGGACATTGCTAGATTATGATATACTATCATCAACGGCCACATGAAACTCTGGTTTGACTAATTGCATTTCTGGTTGGTTACCCAAAAGCAATTTCTAGGACTAAATATCCTAATGGGGAAGGCGCACTGTGGCTGTTTGTTCTGTTTTCTGAGCAGCGCATCCCCAAAGATTGTGAATTTCAAGCTCCAATCTATAAAGGGAATTTAAACAGAGATTTTGGATTGAATTAAATCAGGCCAGCCCAGCTTTGGCTCCATTGTCCCGTATTGTTTATATTTTGCCACCTGGTGACTTTTAAAAGTATAGAGGATTGCAAACGCAAGGCATTGGCAGGCTGCTATATTTTGTGGGAGGAGGTTGTATACAGTAGTAACAATGCAGGAAGACAAGGCACTGAAATTCTAAGCATTTTGGAGTCCAACTCTAAAGTCAATTTGGTTCAGGAATACCTGCCCACAGGCTTTGCTACATACAAGTGTATAAAGTCTGTAAATTTTTTACAGGGAGGGGGGAAATAGTGGCAATGCCACATAAGGCCATTGCTATCCTTTCCATTCCTACTCCCCATTAAGTCAGCTGTGCCCTACAAGGAAAAATGGAATATCACTAAGATCAACAACAGTATTTTTAATGCACTGACAATGGCAACTTGCAGGATCAGGTATGACATTTTCCCCTGCTGTCCTGTGTCTTGGAATAAGGCTTGTTTAACTTCATTGTAAGGATAGGAGTATACTATACAAGTTTTTTGGAGTTCCTAAGTATGACATGTTGATGTTGAAGTTTGTTCATCACAGGCCTGAAGACAATGGAGCCAAGAAGCTCCTGAGTCATGGGTTTATTCTGTATGATGAAATCTTTCCCCCTCTCCCAAATAGTATGGATAATTTTTGCAACACAACTATAAGTAAAAGGTGTTTTCTTGACTCCCAAAAAGGCAGCCATCACTGATGTCCCAGATTACACAATTCTGTCTGCAGAACATTGAGTGCCCTACACTAAATAAATAAATATGAGTGTGTTTTGTTTCCTGTCCCAGAGGTGCTTTTTCAAACTGGACTTTCTTGGGTTTTTGCTTTGAAAACACTATACTTCTTATCCAAGAAGCTTCTTCAGGACTTGGATGAGAAGCAAAATGTTTTCAAAAACAAAAAACAAGAAAGTCCAGGTACCCTTTACAAAAATCACCTTTGGGACAACCATGGCCTGGATGATTGAGAATCTCCATAGCTGTTTTGTTCACTGCTTTTCTGTCTTTTGTCTATATTTGATGCTATTAATGCTTTCACCAATGCTATTATAAAAATACCACAAATTTCTCTACTCAGGGAAAAAGGGAAAAGCCTTGTAACACAGAATGCCTACAGCTTCAAACAAAAGGATTGATTGAGAATACTTGTTGACAAGTCACCATAATGACAAAAATTTCAGCATGATGATGAAAAATGATGAGAGTCAGAAAAGAGAATTGATTTCAGATTGTTTCAATGTGTCTTTAAGTATAATTACGAGTTGGTCAACCCCATGTATATATGAGAGATTACTCATTAGCCCATTGTAAATATTGACCCCATTGGGAGCAATATACTGTGTTTTCATGACTTACAGGATATTTATAGTGGTAAAACTTATAATGGTAAAAAGATGCTTACTTGGACAAATTATATTTTGAAATTTTCTTAGAGGTGTTCCGATAAAATACTTGATTTTTCTTTAAATTGCAGAACTTAGTTTAAAAAAAAGTTCTATAAAATGGTACGACTTCTTAGAATCATTTTTAAGAGTCCTTTGTGTCTTTGGAATATATGTATTTGTATCTACAATTATAATGTGCAATATTAAAAACACACTTCTTGCTTTAAATTTCATTTACAGCGCTGTCCTGATTTTCCAGAGAACATCCAGTTTAACCGCCACGAAGGTGATGTTCTACTCCTACAGTACTTCACTGTAAGGACTTGAAAGAGCTTTTTGCTGTGAACTTCCTGGCTGATTTTTGTTTTCTTGTTTTGATTGAGTGGAGATTTTGGCATGAAACCACATAGGACATTATTTTTATATTAACAAAAGAATGTCATGGGATTTTGCAGGTGCGACACACACATACAGCTATTAGTTTAGAACAGGTGCTTTTGGGCAAATAATTTCTGTCCTTTGATGTTTCAGAAACAAAGGCATTTTTCCTTCCCTGGATAATAGATTGTTTTTGTCCAGTTGAGAACAAGGATCAAATTTATTTCCAGTTGTGTTTAGGATTTCTCTTTGCTGGTATTATTCAAATTTGTTTTATAAATTGTGGGTTACAATTATGCAGTTGGACTATGACCCAACACATTTCAAAACAATTAGAACACATCTGTAGATATATCATTGAAATGTATTATAAATCATTATAAATCATGAATCAATCGTTCATAAATATGAAAATGAATCACATTTAGCCATTGAAAGAAAAAAGCAGACAGTTCTGAGTTCTATCTTCAGGATAAGATTAAAATGTCAATCAGGATAGCAAGCATACAGCAGAAGGCTCAAAAATATCAACCTTACTATTGTCATAAGTCAGCAATCCATTTACTCTGCAGTGAATATGCAAGTCTGAAACGAGTTTGGGCTTTTGCACTTACCTCATAATCTGATTGTTGATGTCCTTTTGTTGATATGGAAGGGAGCATGCATGATGCCATGAATTATTGCATGTGGTATCAAGTGGACAGGAATTATAAAAACCATACACAAATCAGATGGCTTTGGTATTTAAAAGTTCTGATTCTCCAAACTGACACTCTAAAATGTTCCATATATATATATATATATGGGATATATATATATATATATCAAGATTGCAATAAGAAAGCTACCAAAATAATTTGTGTGTGTGTGTGTTTGTGTGTGTGTGTACACCATAGCATGGGTTTTATACAACCATCGATAAGAAAGATGATAGCCAAATGAAACCTTTGCTTTCAGCTAGAAATATCATGTACTGATTATTTGGAACAACAAAACAGTCAAGACAGATGCACACAAGCAATATTGGTTCCTTTAGGCTTTTGAGAACTAAATTTGAAGAGAGCTGGAGTGCGCTGTTGGTGAGTGTACATGTCCTCCTGACCCTACAACAAGTTCCTGCTTTTTCTCCAAGCTCTTTCCTACAAGGACTACATCGTGATAATTTGCATGAATGTCAGTGGGAATTGTAGGGCTTGTCTTAGCATGTTAGGGAAAACTTTACAATATTGCTCTCCAGTCAAATTAACTGCTAATAACATTTATTTCCCTATTATGTGGTTCAACTGCTTTTTTTTGGACTATGCAAATTATGACTTGCAGTTTGTAAATGCTAATCTTTGCCCAACAATTAGGAACTGAAAAGATGACAGGAGAACCTGAAAAATTATAAGTGGATATCATGCACAATATTTAGACTGCAATCTGAAATATGTTTAGCAAAGGTTAAGACTTATTAAATTCTTTCTTCTGCAAAACCAGGCACAGGAGTGAGCCCTAAGTGGTTACTATGGAACCAAGGCTATATTTCTGTAGGGCAATCTTTCAGCACTAAAGAAAGTCTAGTAATGAAATGTAATAATGTCCATGGTCGCTCAATCCACGAAAACTTACTTGCACATAATCTGATCAACATTTGCTAAACTTTAGTGCTAAATCACACTTCAAATATTTAGATACTTGGTCATTATTAATTATACTTATTTAATTACTTGTGGAAAAGTGTTACTTAACTGGTGTTAAGTGTTACACAGCTTTCAGTGTGCATAGTAGATCAGTGGATGCAAGAGCAACCTTAAGTCTCATGAGTGAAAATGTCATTAGTAACTTCAAAATGGCCTGCCTCCATCTTTTATTGAAACGTGCCAATATAATCAGGTGATATTCTGTATGTTTTTCATTGAGATTTCTAATGTTCACAGCAGGGTTTTCATGTTATATTGATTCCCACTGAATTTCTGTAATGCACAGCTGGTTTGTGAGAAGAACATCTATATCTCCATTGAGGTTAGGATGCTTTCTCGTTATTAGAAGGCCTCCCAAAGTGCTTATTATTACTGCAGTTTCCACAGTCTCCCTAGGTGCTGCTGTTTTCAGGTATCCCTCTCTGCAGTCTTCCCCAACTTCCAATGTCCTCATGTTGCACTGGGGCTACAACTTGGAGGATTTCCAGCAGCATAGACAGCTGCCTGGGGGTTGTCATTCAAACACATTTGGGGAGGGGATTGTAAATTGAGGGACACCCATTCAGTGCTGTATTTCCCTGCCTTGAAGTCCCTACCGTTGTGCCACAGTGGCTAACATGTACTCAGTGGAAACCCATTAGGGAAGGCAGTTCTCAGAGGTTACAAGGGTAGTGACCAGGCACCAACATTCAAAGTAAGAATAAGCATTTTGAAGGAAGGAACCATCAGTGGGATGCCTCCAAGCGTTCAATGCAAGTTGTATAAGTCACATTATCATTAGTACCGTTTCTTTGATCTGTGGGTATTCCCCCCTCCCCAAACTACTCTCTGTGGTGATGATTTATTCAAGCTAAGTAGAAACCAAGCTTCCTGCAATAAGATATTTTAACATTTAGCCTTAAGAGCCTTTCTGTAAGTGATAGAACTGAAACTGTGATGCTGTTGTGGACTCCCTTTATAATGTTTTGTACAGTGCAGATCACTACAGTGTTGCCTCAAGATATAACGCACTTTGATTAGATTTCTTAAAGTCTAATAAGAATAATTTGTTAGTAATTATATAGATTTTTCCACATACTGCCTTCACACTAGTTTCGCTGTAGCCTTTACACCTTTCCCCAAAGGGAAACCCTTGATCACCTCATCATGGACACTTTCAAAGATCGGGGACTTGTCTTGGTATGTTGATCAAAGCCTCTCCCCCGACCCTGTCCTTTCCTTATCTCTTGACCAAGTAGATGTGTCTCTCTCTGCTGCTGTAATTGTCTTTTTCCACATGACTCCTGAATGTTGTACAAAACAATTTGATGTGAGGAATCCCACCATATTATTGTAACTGGCTTTGGGATGCCACATGTTGGGAGGATTTTTTAAAAAGTCAAATTTCAAAGGGCGATGACCCATCTCCCACCACCACCTTGGTATAATTCCTACTTAACTTTAAAATGAGCATTTTTTAAAAATAAAAAAGAATAATCCTTTGAATAATAGGTAGTATGTTTCAATAATCTTGTATCAGGATGAACTGTTCTATGAAGTAATATGACTTTTCATAATGAATGTGTTATGTTGTTGTATCTTCATATGCTCTGTATTTTTTTCCCTTTGGCTGGTAACAGGTTAAACTCTTCCATTGCCACCACTGCATGGACACTTGATGAATAAACCATAATGCAGTTGTCTGGCACTTTACAAATGTATGTCACTTGTTTTCATTTTTTCCACAGAATCCTCTCTTTTGATGATTTGCATTTGTCACTTTGTCTTTTCAAGCATGAATAAAGCAAAATAAATAGAAACTATTTTTGTGGTCAGCCAAGAAGCTGCCAAAAGAGAGAAGCCTATATCTTTTGTTTGGAATGTTCTGATGAAATTGCCATCACCAACATTAATAATCCCTTACTGACATTTTTAAACAAGCACAAAGAATATTTGTAAAAACAAAAATTAATTTTATTTATTATAGTAATAAACTATTTTATACATTACCATGCCTTTCCTCAGCAGTGTGTGCTTTCCTGTTGATAAATGACTGCATTTTTACTGTTTCTCTCCAAAGTCTGAGTGGATGAGCTTGAAAACAATTGTGTGCCATTGGCTTTGAGGTTTGCTTTCGGTTTTAAGAAAGGCACTTCTTATGATGCCAACAATGATTGCTTAGCAGGCCAGGCAGGGATGAGAGGTTTAGAAGTCCCCTTTCCAGATTCACAATAGGCAGAGTTCAAGGCCCTCTGAATTTTAGGTTTGATTAGAATGCTCTTACATGAAGTGCAGTCAACTTTTCCTACTAACTTGACCGTGAGCACAGCAACTGATTATGTAAAGATTTGGGGGAATGACTTTTGTCAGAAACCTTAGGAGATATAGAAAATTGGTCATTTCCTATATGAAAAAAATGAAGAAATACATAGAGAAATGAAATGTAGGAGCAATGCTGTCCTCGATAATGTTACTGAAAGTTTTACTAGAACCAAACATCAAAGGGGAGGGGGCTACAAAATAACATAATTGACGAAGGTTAAAGTAGGTCAGCATAATTAGTTAATTGCAAACTCAAATGGTAATCACTTAGCCATATTTATTTATAAAATGCCATCACAGTTTATGTTGAGGTCTTATTTAGAAATCACACACGTTTAATTAGGTGATGCAGAGTACTTTAGGGAATCATTATGCAGCTGTCCATTACAAAGCTGCTTGCTGCCAGATGCACTACTTACACAATACTACCAAAAATAAGACATTATTATACTATATGGAATTTTGTTCAGAAAAGAACAAATGCATTTCATAGATCTTTGACAATTGGAGCTGAGATGTTTGAAAGAAAGGAAGCCATTCATTTATATAGAAAAAATTATCTTTGAAATTTGTGAAATCCAGACAATGAAGAACCAAGAAGAAGCAGACCTGCATTCACAGCTTCAGAAGACTATTTATAAAAGAAGGTAAGTTCAGCCCCATGGATTAACACTTTTAAACATAATTTTTATTAAAAGTTTTAAAATCAATAATAAGAATTAATGCAAATTAAAACAGAACAGAGAAAAGAAAAAAGAGAAATAACAGAAAAAGCTAAAAGTACAATTAGAGGAAAAAAGGGAAAAGATATAAAGAAAAATATAAAAATACAAAGAAGTAGCTTTTTTACAGCAGTAAAATACAATTATGAATTTACCTCTTATTCTATGGTTACCACATACCGCTCTTATTTCTATAATCTATCCTGTCTAATCATCCTAGCCATAAACTAGCTCTTTTTTATTTTTACACACACACAAATCTATAAGGGGATTTCAGTCACCAATAAATATACGTATTATCCTTTCTCTAATAAGTTTGGTTGTCAAAAATCAGTTTTGTCCATCTCAGCAACCTCTGTCAATTTCACCACCCATTCCTTCATGCTGCAGCTTCCTATCTTTGTGCATATAGTAATCTGACTAGAGTAGTTTTCATGACTTTTTTCTAACTGTTTAGCCATCCATCCTAAAATGGTTCTGGATTTAATTCAATATTAATCTTTAAAATCCTGTGCAATGTGTATGGATTTTTTTAGCTTTTTCTGCATGCCCTCCAAGCTTATCATGGCTTAATATTCTTCTGGAAAAAAGTGTCCAGGAAAGCTGGAAAATTCTATAAAATTGGACACTGCAGATGCAGCCACAAACAATTCCTCTTAGGAAAGAAAAAATGGAAAAGATCTAAAGAGGCCAGCATGGTTATATACAGAGCTCTCCAAAACAATGAAGAGAAACTTGTATCAGAAATGGAAACAGGAAACATACAAGAAATGTAAGAGAAGAATACAAGGTAGTCTCTAGAAACGAGGAACTTTGCCACTCTCCTGTCTCCAAAATATTAAAGCTCAGGATATGCTGGATGCTTCAAGATGTGGATGCTTCAAGAAATGTCAGTAATACCAAAACAACACAAAACAGTACATTAAAATAACAAGGAAGCCAATTGTAAGTCAATTGCAAAGAGAAAGTGGTGAAATGATAATGTGTGAGGGTGAGAAAACAGAACTTCTTAACTCTTTCTTAAATGCCTTTTCTTAGGAGGGAAATGGAGATTAGCCATTGGTTATGTCACAAGGGAAAGGATAAATGTATAACTAGGCATTTTATTTTATCTTCTTCTTATTTCTTCTTTTACCACTTTGGTGTCAAGAGAATTTTATTTTATACATTTAAATATATATAAATAAATAATAAATATAAATAAAATAAATAAATAAAAAATAAATATAAATAAAATATATATATATTTATGAGAAAGGAAAAGTTCATAAAGATCTCCCTTTCCTTCTCTTTTATTTCATCAGATTTTCAAGGGGCTCCATGGCACAAAAAAGTTAAGACCTTTTCTCTAACCTTTTTTAGTCTTTATATCTCAGGTATAAGTTTCCTGTTATTGCACACTTAAACAAGCCCCTTTAATTCCATTGTAGAAAATTATTAATCGTTGAGGAGCAGCGGACCCAGGCAAAGCCTTCTTACACTCCACTTGATACTTCCGTCCGAGCTGAAGTGGAGCCATCAATGAACATTCTCTTGCTTATGGTCCTTCAGTTAAATCTGAATCCAACTGGCCCATATTTTATTATTTAATGAAGAAAATAATCATGCAGCACACTGATTTGCTGAGGTCTAGATATACTATGTCTGCAGATTCTTCTGACCTAATAAACTAGTAAGCCTTTCAAAGAAAGAGGTGCAGTTAATCTGGCATGATTTGCTATGACAAACCCACTCTGCCTTCTGTTAATTATGACACATCTATCTAACTGCTCACAACGTGCTGTTTGAAGAGTTTGTCCAGTACAGTATAGATGTCAAGCTGAAATGTCTGTGAGCCCTCTTGATTCACCTTTTTGAAAGTAATGATGACAGTTGCCCTCCTCCAGTCTTCTGATCTCACCAGTCCACCACTTCTTAAAGATTACCAAAAGCAGTTCTGGTATCTGCTTTATTAATTGCATCAGGAGTCTAGGTTGAAATCCACCTGGCCCTAGAGACTTGAATTTGCTTGAATCAGCTACATTCTCCCTTACCTAGTCCTTATCTGCTCTAAATAGCAGTTCCCTCTTCCTTCTTTCCACTGCCATAAGGAGCAGCTAGGATTTTTATTCTCTTCTGAGGCAAGACAGACCAAAAATAGAGTTAAATTCACTATCAGCATCAGCATCATTTTCTCCTTGCGACAAAATCTACATCCTCTTTGCCTTCCCTTCTGATTCCAATTTACTCCAAGGACCCTTTGTTGTTTATGGAAACCTGGTCTACTATGAGATTTATCTTTCCTACATTTTATAATGTTTTTTTTTATGCTTTCCTCCTTCTATTTCCCCAGCATCTTTTTTTCTCTTTGGTATGTTAGAGAACTCTGCATGTATCCGTGTTGGCTTTAGAAATCTTCTACTTTTCTGTCTTGTAAAAATCCTTTTTCTTTACACACTCGGCATCACCCATATTTCCTGGACATCCATACTTTCCCCAAATCCAATGTAAAGGTTAGTTCCTTTTATCTCCTCCTACCCTGGATATCATGAAGGCCATAATTATGAGTTTTATTCCCCCAAACCCCTCCCTTTTATTTTTTTCAATAATGTCCTCTCTCTTGCTAAGGACAGGTCTATGATAACAGAACTTCTTGTTCTTTCTTCCATCTTCTGACAAATGAAGTTGTCATTAGAATTTGCTGGTCTTCTGATTCTTGGCAGAGTTAGATACCCAGCAGATGTCAGAATAATTTAAATCTTCCATTATCACGATTGCATGCCTCTTTGAAAAACTAGCCACCTGATATAGAAAGGTCTCATCTGTATTTTCCTGTTGTGGAGGTCTTCTGTAATGAACTCAAATGCAAATGTTTTTGTTTTTCTTTCCTTTTATTTTTACCCAAACACTTGCCAAACTCTAAACCCAACCATTTTCACATGTTTACAAACAACCCATATAAACAAGCCAGTGCTGCAAATTATACAACACCCCTAGAATTGTATAATTGTATAATAACACTTGGCCAACCCACCATTCGTGGTTTCATACTTGTGTTGTGCACAATCTATTCTGTCATGACCTCAAATACTCAGGTCTTGAAAATGGCTAGGAAATGATGCCATATGCTGCTGGAGGAAATCAAGGAACAGAAGCACTAAAGGAAGTGCCAACCTTTGACAAGAGTGAAAATGAACACTGCCCATTGATTTTTCTTAATGGGAAATTGTAGACCATTCCCTCCTTAACTTCTTTTCCAGCAGACAAGGGGCAAACTGTGGCAACACCAGTGGCAAAGTGGGCAAGTAAAATGCTTTGATGAACAGAAGATCCCAGTTATTGGTAAAACATATTTTGTGCTTACACTTGCATTAAAAATGACTGGAAGAACATTCTACCATAATATGCAAAGTCTCACTCTGCTCTCTGAAGCTTTCAACAGGAATGATGGAGCGATACTCAGAGCGTTTCTGTCAGCATATTGGCTTAAGGATGGGATTAGGCATTCTCAGTTTATACTGTATTGTCAGTGCCTCCACCACTCATCCACCAGACCCCATTAAGCAGAGTGAAGTAGCTGACTTACACATCTAGATTTACACCAGCAAAATGTAGAGAAGTTTTATTTAATGTTATATTTTTGCTATGATGAAAGAGGGAATGTACTGTTGAGCTGTCTGCCTCAGGTGCTTAAATAACTTGATCAACATTGTGGTGGGGAAGGAGGGAACGGAGGGAACATCCTGGGTGTCCTACAGATCTTTAATTTACAAATTAATTAAAATTCATGTCATAGGAATTATCCATACATCATTCTCCCGGCACATTGTAAGGAGAAGAGTTCTATCAATGTGTGGATTTACAAATGTAATGAACTAATATATTGAACACCAGCCTCCTGAAATCTAGTAGGGGGAGTCTGCACCGAGCACTTCAAATCCCACACAGATATGCACAGCACTTCTCCAACCTCCCAGGGCTTCTGCATCAGCCTGAAATAAGGAAGAACAGCTGCTACTGTAAGCATATACTCATTAAAGTTAATTTGCTTTCTAAAGCTGCACCATCATTTTCCAGTTCTGCACAAAGGCCTAAAAACAACAAGCCACTGTAATGACTGTCAGAAAAAGGCTGTGCTCACAGGTCTAAAGTTGTTCTTTTGAGCCATTTTTGAAGTGCACACAGTGCCTTTCAGATCTGTTGAACTTCTGTAACTGGCAGATACATTAGGATGTTCGTGACCTGAAGCAGCTGTCATTAATTCTGCGGTCTACACTAAGTAATCCTGTATCACACCAGTTTCATTCTTGCTGAAAAGTATTCATTTTGTGATTTAGAAAACAAATATAATCCTACCAATTGAGATAAAATAACAATTTCACAAGCATATGAATTTTATCAGAGGAGATCTTCTCAAGCAGAGCAATCAATCAAATATTATTCAACAACTTTGGATTGATTATCCAGTTATTTCCTTTAATGAGGAATGATTGGCCTTGTTTCTAAAAGTGGGCTTTGCAACCTTTTTATTCTTGCCATCAGATAGATGTGATTTAGTAAGAATTAAGTCCTTTGGTTATATCATTTCATTTATGTAATATAAAAAATAATTATCATTCAACATTGATATCTGTAGCTGGGGAGGAATTGGCAAACATTCTTTGTGAATTAGATTTGATCCTTCAGAAAATATGCTCTTGAGAAGATAATCTATCAGAATTTATTCTTAAATCTAGGGCATAATTTAGAAAGAAACATTTTTGCTGAAAAAATTACCATCAGTTGCATTAATACAGAGAGAGAGAGAGAGAGAGAGGAGAGAGAGAGATGAGAGAGAGATGAGAGAGAGAGAGAGAGAGAGAGAGAGAATTTCCCCAAATTTCTGTACAGCAATTTTTTAGAGATGAGCACAACTAGGGTCTACAAGTCAATTCCTCCACATGGCCATGCAGATGTAATAGTGGAATTTTTTGAGTATGAGAATGGATGGACACTTTCAAAACATTGCATAACCCAGGGATCTTCCTTTCATATCTCCTAAACTGGTAACAACCTCCTCTGGGGCAAGGATCAGGAGGATCAAAGGCATCAAAAGGAAGTCCTACTATAACATATTCAAAGACAAAAGAGGGCTAAGGAACACATCTCCAGTTTCCAAGATTCTGTAAGCTGTTTCCAGGCAATAAACCTGATTAATGAGACTTTACCTTTCTTGATTGTGAACTGCTATTAGGGGTTTGACATCATTAGATGGTAGTCCTAGAGATGTTTGCTGAATATTGATGTGTTTAGCAAAGCACACATAATTAAACAATACAGGCCTTTTTATTAATGCATTGATTAACAAAATAGTAAATCTGAGTGGAAAATGATACTTATGCTCCCTTGTTGCAAGCATCACAGACAAAATTTATAGACCATAGATAACATAGATTGTCCATATGACTTTTCTCTGTGATTGCTTGCAACAAAAGACTTATAGATAATGTGGGTTAGGAAAACTCCTTCCACAATCCACTATGGGGAGGGGGGTATTGATGCTTGACTGAGTGGTCCTTATATATCTAACAATGCCTATCCAAATACACTCTTCCGAAAAACATTTTAGATATATTTCAATTGCAATCCACTCTTATTTATCTTCCATGATTACGTTGTATCATTGACTGTGATCAATTTAAAAATTATGTTTTTGATCAGCATGAGCATACCCAAGAAAAATGTTTCTTCTTTCTTATTAAAACACTGCCAGTATTTTACAAGAAAGTGGGAAAGTACAGGGATATTTTAAAGATATGAGTTCAGTCTCTTTTAAAGGCACTGATCATGGTTAGAGCTGCTAGCAAGCAGAAGCCAAACCCAAAGAAACCAACTTTATAGTCCTTCCTTTCTTTTACTTCTAACATTTTTGATCTTTGGGTCCTTTAAATAATGTCCTAGAATTCAACTTATTTTCATTTTTTCTTTGTTCCTTCTCACAAAATCCTCCAGAGCTTTAACATGTTATGTTTAGTAAATCTAATATAGGGAAATTACTCAGGTCACTCTCTTGGTTTATTTACATATCCCTTTTAATTATTAAGACATCAGCTGGTTTCTTTTGAATGTCCTGTGTAACATCTTTTCCCATTGAAGGTTTTTCTGCCTTGTGTTAAACTTGACATTACAAATAACACAAACTTATATTTGTTTTTTTTTTAAAAACCCTATTTATTACTTATCTTACCTTTTCCAGAATAACTTATCAGGTCTTGGTTCATTTCCCTTCATTTCCCTGCAATTTGGAGTGTAGCCAAATTTGGAGGGCATTTCAAGTGAATCACTGTAGCAAAACAAAATGGGAAGGAAGAATCTCTGGGATGCAGAGACCAGCATCAATCAAGGAGGCTGGAATGAGCTTACAAGTACCATAAAATATTGTATTGCTTCTTTTTTTTAGTTTCTCTGATTTGTTCATTCTTTCTTTCCAGTAAATGCACCCTTTAAGCATACTTAAATTTAAACATAGTTTATATTTAAACCTGGTTCATTCCCCTCCCTCCCACACACACAATAAAATATGACTTCAAAGAATGACTGAGCAGGGTTTAATGCAAAATATTTCAGTGCTAGCCAGTACAAAATCCATTATCAGATACTACAGACTTTTTAGCTAGACTGGCTGAAATTGAAATGATAAATATGAGGCCATGTACAAACCATTTTTTGAATATTTTTCTATACATCAGGAATCAAGTGACCTAAAGGGCAAAACAGACCGGGAGGAAAATCAGGATGTATATAAGTGGAGATACAATGAGGGGGGAAATGTTTTTAATGCTATTATTAATATTTCAGGGACTTTTAAAGATTATATGCCTTTTACCTTTGAGCTGTTTTAAGCAGATTAGTCTAAGTGAATTTTAATTATCCAAGGTGAAACTGATCTGGGGGCAAAGCCTGACACCCATCTGTAATTGAGGAAAGATTCATGAAAGCATGAATTAATTTAATTATACCACTATGATATAGTTACAGAATGACATTTGTCATAGGCTGGTGTATTGTCTCCTCACAAAGCACCATTAGGATACTGCAATTGATGGAAAGAATCTATTCCGTAGGGCTGAAAAAGGTCTGGACAGACATTGGGAAGTACAATTTCCTATGCGTAGTGGAATATGAAACAGACTTTGAAACAAACATTCTGCCCCATTTTGTCTTGATGTTCTATACACAGATCTTTCTCACCAAGAAAGATCCCAGTCCCTCAATGCACCTACCAGGACTTAAAATTATTGGAGCAAATACTGCCCCCTAGAGCTCAGCTGTAGTAAGATTTGGGACTTTTTCTCCAGGACAGTTTTTTAAGCTCTGCCTTCTAATTAATTTTCAATTGGTTCCATTATTTTTGGATGAGATTACTTCAAGAGTACAGAAACATGGAAGCACATTGATATCACACTGCGTTGCAAACACATAATTTTTTTGTGAGAATGAACAACACTGCTATGGTTGATTGAACTGAAACTGAAAAGTGGTTTGTTTATCCACTCCTATTAGCAGAAGGAGCTAAGTGACATCAATTGACAATGGGTATCTACTCATTGCTCAACCCTGAACCCTGAAAAAATGTTATTGCTGTGCATGATTGCAGTCAATTATGCATTTTGTTTACTTCTAATACTCTGTTTCCTATTTCTTTAATCTATTGTGAAATTGCCTACAACATTCCTGATGTTTCATAGCTTTGGAACATCTGTTTGAAGATATTTTATATATAGGAAATAAACATCTGTAAAACATGTTAAGGGCCCACCTACAGTATAATATTTCACTGCACTTAATGAAATGTCTTCTTCCTACGCTGGAGCTGTGAATCTATAGAACTTTCATACTTGCTCTTTTTCTGTTTTGGCAGAAGACTCCTTCAGAAAGAGATATGACACTGGCTATGAATGTGTGGGCTATCATTAATAGAAATATAAGCAAATCCTTTCAAAGAACTGCATCAAGGAAATATTACTGTTTACTGAAGACCTATTGTCAAATTGATGAATATGTCCAAATTTGAATCCAAAAGGTGTATATAATGAGCGTTTACCTTTCCAACCTTGATGGTAGTACTAATTTATTTCTCTAATGTGGACTGAATAGCCCAATGCATTACTACTAGGAATTCATGTCAGCCCCGGACCACCAGATGGCCCGGGACTGCCATTCAGGTGGGGGAAGAGCGGCCAGCTTGGACGCGTGTTCATCACTGCCAATGGCCATCCCAGGCGCACACCTGCCTACGATGAGGATGGCATGTCACAAGGATCCTGCATCCACAGAGCCAGTGGACGGCCAGCAGAGGTCCGGACTTTAACTCAGTTGATTCGTGGCAGAACAGCTGATTGTCAGATCACTAGCAGGCGCAGAGAGCTGGGCATGTTGGCCCAGGCTGGGCAGCTGAGGCGTTGCCATTGCTGGAGTGGCGGCCATATCGGCAGTGAGCAGTCGGTGGGAGGGGAAGGGGGTGGACCACAAGGTGGGGTGCAGCTTCAGTACTATAAGGAGTAGTAAAGGAAACCACGGTAGCACAAACTTTGATTCCTTTATGGTTGGTCACTTTGTGCCGGGTTCGCGTTTACCAGATAAACATTACCATACCGACCTGTGTTGCTGGTTTTTCTTGATGTGGGACACCGGAATGTGACAATTCCATTAATATTTTTCCTTAACGAATGACAAAGTCACTCAAATTCTTAGATATACAGTATATTACACTGTTATATGAGGAAAAGAGATTCACATATAAAAAGAACAAACCGAGTCACTTTCAACAATGAAAGTCACTCTGGATAGTGAGATGGGCAACACTTAAATTTAATAAATAAATAAATAAATAAATCTTCAGATCCATTATCTCTGCCTGAGAGGAAAGGCTGTTTTGAGATTCTGCTAGGCCAGAATATGGAACCTGCTTTACCAAGGTTTGGTAATTTTGTTCCATGGAAAAAAGACTGCTTGTTTATGATTTACAGAACTCATTGACTTGTTTTCAAATAATCTTTAACAAATTATTATTTTTAATTAATAGCCTGTTGTATATAATTTCCCCTTCACAGTATCCTCCTAGTTCCAATCATATTTTGGATTGGTTGTAAAAATCATTCATTTATACATATACTTGCAACATGAATGAACAGGTAACCATACAATTTTTTTAAACAATTCAAATACATTCAACATCTTAAAAGCATATATAAAATTGTGACTTGACAAAGGTAATTAGATCTAAACATATTATTTCCAATATTTCTAGAACGAAAGGTGAGGTCCAATGGAATATTTTTACTGTTGGAATTTTTATCAGCACAAGAATATTTTTGTGGGGCAGAGAGAGGACAAGTGGTTGTGTTGCCTCTTCTAAAGTCTTCTATATCTTCAGTGTTTTATTGTACTTTTTGAACCACCCAAAAAGATTTGAATTGGTAGATGGAGAGCCAGTAAAGGAAAGGTTTATTGCATGCAGTTTTGGATTTCATTAAAAGTTCTTACTTCAAAGTTATTTATGGGATTCTTCTGAAAGAGGGAAGACAAATGTTATAGATTCATTGCTATTGTTTTTTATCCTTGTGACTAAATTACAATAGTTTCCTAAATATACATCACTTTGTTACAAACACAATTTCCTTATAAATAGAAACTTTGGAAACAAATATATATAAAACTAGTTATATTTTAGAGAATTGATATAAAATCAAATATTACAATGTCTTTTAGAAACCAGAATGTCTTTATTTTATGTTGCCTGGTTTTACTTGTTGTGGAATTCATATACGACCAGACATTGATTCTCCTGAAAAACTGAAATGTTGTTGTGTTGATGAAGAAATGAACGTCCGTGTCAAAATTCCACTATCCTTTCTTTTAAGGATAGGGCTGTTAACTTTGGCGCGTGTGTGTTGCCACTCAATCCCAACATTAGAGTAACAATATAAGATTCCAACAACAGACAATGTTGCCCAGGGCCAACCTGTAAAGAAAGAAAGAAAGAGAGAGAGAGAGAGAGAGAGAGAGAGAGAGAGAGAGAGAGAGAGAGAGAGAGAGAGAGAGA
>JANHFL010006046.1:45570-58449 GCA_032468155.1 Oxyrhabdium leporinum
ATCTATCTATCTATCTATCTATCTATCTATCTATCTATCTATCTATCTATCTATCTATCTATCTATCTATCTATGGACAAAAATGTCTGGATACATCACACAGGGACACAAATACTCCATCAACTCCCTACTACTATCTTCTAGTCTAGTAAAGCTGTCTGGCAACAAGAAAAAAAACACCTGATTTAATGTGGGACAGCAAAGATATCATACTGAAGTCAGGAAAGAAGATTCATATTAATATTTCCAATACTAAGTGCTGAACATGGTTCACATCTTTCCGTTAATTTGTATAATTAAAGAAGGAAAGAAAAAAACTCAGATATTTCCATTCAAAAATTCAGAAACTAGTTACCATATGGAGAAATGGACGCCTGCTGCATTGTGCACCATTTAAAACAGAAAATGAGTACCTCTAGGGCAGCAAAACATTTTGCTCATGAGGGCTTAATGTTTGGGCATATGCCTCCTTATCACAAGGGACTTCATCAGAAGTTGGAAGAAAACAATAGGCAAGAATAACAGTGAGTACTTGTTCAGGTCTTCTTCTGTAATATGAAAATAACATCTGGTACCTCTCCATGGTAATAGCCAAGATGGGGAGTCAAGCAATGCTAGAGGTTAGGAGAGGAGGATTAACTCATGATAAACAGATACTAAAAGGAGTGACACCATTACAATTCCAGGTGTTATTGATAAAACTAGTTACCTAAACTCATTTTAATTCAAATTAGGCCACATTTTGTTAGTGGAACAGCCTTGGTAATTGTCATAGAAGACTACAAGGAGATGTGATAGTCAACTGATTTAGAAGCTTTTGACTTAATCAACTATGCTTGTGATGAAATCTCACAAAATGGAAGACATTGAAGTGGTGCCTCCAATTTCCTCGTATCTCCAAAATGTTTAGATAACCAGGGATTTTGAAATCCAGGGATTTTGAGTGAGGTAGCTCTCAGTATGTACCTGTAATTCAATTTGTCTATTATCATCAGAGTCTATTGAGATTACATGTCAAACAGGTATTTTTTGGTGGCATGAAAGTCTAAGCTGAAGTTGCACTCTACAACATATCCTGACAAAATAGACTGATTAGAAGGATGGAATTCCCTCTGGGGTCAATCTGCCCGAGGTTACTCAAACATCTTCATCAATTGTTTTTGTTCTATGAAGTATTTATTTCATTAGTTCATAGTGCATGGCCTTTTTGGATAGGGTGATATACGCTTTGAAAATTTCTAGATGCTGTCTTTGGAAACAGTTAGGAACCTTAAATTCATAAAGTATTCAGCTACTACAATTTCTGACTAATAGAATTGTGTCAACATTAATTTTGAAAAAAAATACTTTAGCTACTTGTTTGCCAACAACCAAAATTCAAGATGATGATGTTTACTTGTAAAGCCAAGGCTCAACAATCTGGAATATTTTCTTCTATATTAATCTGCTTCTTTTCTAAAATTGTCAAATTCTGTCTATAGAAGTACATGATACAAATTCAAAATTATAGGTTTTTTCTCTAATGATACCTAATTTGGAAATATCTTCCTAATAGAGGCATTATTGTATATGCTAAGTTAAAATATTATTTACTCAGGCATTGCAAATTAGTGCATTTTAGTAGTATTTGTATTTAATAACACTTTAGTACTGAATTAAGTGAATACTTTTCTGAGAAACACAATATTCATTGAGTCCAAATTTCTAATTGCCATTACTTCATCTCCAAGTCTGGGTTTTATCCAAAAATATATTCCAGCAAAAGCATCATAACAACTTCATTTTGTTTCTTTTTTTAAATGAGAAAGCGAAACAGATGTGTAAGGAGAAGATAATAGATAGAAGATTGGGGAGAAGAAAAAAAGTGTGGGCATATACATGTTCATCCTCAGCAGATGGCAGCATTTAGACAAACTAATTTCAGAAGCTAAGCAGAGTTGGTTCTGGTGAATACCTGAATGGGGGAAATCACTGGGGAATACCAGTACTGGTAGATAAGACATGGAAATCAAAACAATGCCTGGACGAAGGTAGTGGCAACCTACTCACATAATACCACAAGTAAACTATAACAACTAGGAGTCAAACTTGACAACTTCTCTGACAAGATAGGACATGGTCATGTCTGGATTGTAGCTATGTCGGAAACCACTAACATTGTTATTGAAAAACATGCTGGAAGAAGATAGTGGCAAGTCACTATGCCAAGGAATTACACTGGTGCATCCATGAAGTCAATAGGAACTGAGCACATCTTTTAGGAATCAGTACAATTGACAGTTTTTTTTTAAAAAATAAAAATAAAATAGGACTTGCGGTGCAGGTGAAACTTTAAAAATGGATAGATAAGCAACGTTGTCCTTCCAGTCTCTGAGAAAACTGCATCCATAAAATTTGTCTACAGGTTATGGTGTTGAGGCTTGTAGATGTTCTAGTCCAGGGATAGTTTGTCTATCCCTATGTATATAAATTTGATTTCAGGAAAATATGTTACATTTTGAAATGAATACAATTCTTTCAGAAATGCTTTGTCACTATGAATAGTCATATGAGAAGGAAGGGAGATTATATGGCTATTCAACTCACAAAAATAGGTAGTGTAGATCAATAAAAATCACAACAACTTCAGCACAATCACAACAACAACAGCAAAAACCAACAACAGCAGCAAAAAATCGAGAACAAAATACATGGGTGAGGCAAACCAACAGACACCCCCCTTTCCAGGATGCGCTCACCAAACTTCTTGTACCAGGTCATCACAAACTTTCGGAAGGTTACAAGCACTGGAACCAGTTGATTCTTGGGAAGAGAAAGATAATTCTACAGGGCAGACTCCACAACTGAATTACAAACAAGGATTAGTTCCAAATCCCATTTGCTAGAAACTTAGTGAGGGGTTGTTTAGAGTGTTAAGCTGTGACAAATGTCTATCCCCTCAACAGATGAAGAAGCTGCTAAGAACATTTCTCTGGAAATCAAGAACAGACAGGTATTATCTTTGCTTCCCACACATCTATTTTTAAGTTAATCCCTTTTTCATCATGACATATTCATTCTAAATCAACTGATTCTCATAAAATGTAAGGTAAAAATGTTTAGGGATAAAGACATTTCTATGGAGAAATGGAAATTTTTTCCCCATGCTTCATTAGATAACACTCTATCAAGGAACTGTTTTTTTACCAGCTGGAAATTGCAATATAAACTAATGAAGTTTCACCTGAATATTTTGTTCCTTGCACACACATTGAATTTATTTAATAGACTTGTATAGCCAACCATCTCACATCAGTGACTCTGGGTGGCATAAAAAAGGTTAAAGCGCAACAATTAGAAACAATCCTTGGTACCCTGCTCAAATGATAACATCCAGTCATAAAAAGATATCAGCAACTGGGCTAGCCTAATGTTTTGGCCTGATTATTTGGAGAGCAGACTTTTCTGCTAAAACTGCTGCACAAAATGAAGGATCTAATGAATAAATTGATCTTATTGACTTTGGTTGGAAATGTATGTCTATGTTGTGCCTCCCTCATTCTGTTTTCTAATTCTGTTCCCCAACTTTTTACTATTTGGTAGTTTAGCTGCATCATCTGAAACAGATTTTCTTTTAACTATAATCTTTCTTAAGTGTTAAGCCTAAATGCTTGACTCTTTGTATTATGAACATGTGTCTGAATGGTCATCTACTTGGCAACTTCAAATTTCGATCAATAAATGTTCTATCTTATATTTTGGTAGATGTAATCAGAATGTCAGGTGTAAGCTAGGTGGCATTGAACTAGCTGATGACCCTCACTTTGTCAAGGACCTAGGTGTACTTATCTCTGACTATCTATGCTCCAAAGTTCACTGTAACGGCATTGTGAAAAAAGCATTAAGAGTTGTAAATTCAATTTTGCATGTTTTTTCCCCTGGAAACATTGTATTGCTAATTAGAGCTTATAAAACTTATGCTAGACTAGTCTTAGAGTATTGTTCAACTGTTTGGAGTTCCCACCATATATCTGACATCAGAACAATTGACCAGGTACAGAAGTATTTCATGAGAAAAGTCTTGCACTCTTCTGTACACAACAGAATTCCCTATGCTACTAGGCTCAAGATTCTCTGTTTGGATAACTTAGAATTGCATCACTTGTCGTCAGACCTAGGTGTTGCATACAAAATTATACGTAGTGATGTTTTATCTGAAAATGACTTTTTTTTAATCGCAATAATACACTCACTAACAACCGCTTAAAACTCAAATGTAAATCATTCTAAACTTGACTAAAAAATATGGTTTCTGTCATAGAGTTGTCAAAGTCTGGAATGCTCTGCTTGATTCAGTTGTTTCGGCTACAAATTTTCACAGTTTCAGTCACAAATTGACCTTACATCATACTTAAGTGGTTAGTACGGGGGGCGTGCATAAGTGCACTAATGTGCCTATCCTCCCTGTCATTGTATTTTTATTCTTTTATTCTTGTTCTCATTTTGGTTTGACAAATTCAAATAAGTAAATAAAAATAGATAAATAAAACAAATCACAAAGTTTTGTAAGATGTGGTTATTACTAAGATAATCCAATTATTTTTATTTATTTATTAAATTTATGCTTCTCCCAGTAGTAACTTTATTACGTGCTTCTGATAAAGCAAGTTAAGTTTGGGAAGATTGAGAATTGGGCCCTACAGACAGTGGCTAACTCAGTATCTATTTCAGAATGAACATTTTAGAATCTACCTCAGAAATGAACACAGCATTTTAGAAATGCTTTTCTAAAAAAAAGCAAGGGCAGGATAGTGCCCACTATGGGTTCAACATACATTTTCCCTATATATCCTGAATATTAAGAACACCACAAAAAAAAATAACCAAGAGAAAATAATTCTCATTTAAGATTATTTTGATTCCCCTCCAATTCTTTTCTTTCAAGAGGTGAACAGAGCTAAAGCTAACACTGATTTTCTGTTCCTCTGTATAACTTCTAACCTGTTATTTAAAGAAATTGATAGATGTTTCCCACAAACTTCAGAAAGTTCCCTAGGTAGCATGCCCTAGCAGACTTCAATGGCACATTGACAACAATTCAGATCCTTGGACTGAGGTTTACGTAAAAGATTTTCATCTCCAGCAAAATATGATCAGTAGATGGAGTATTCCATACTAAGTTAATCAAGAGTCAATGCTAAGATATATCCTGAAGGTTTGCAAAGAAAGTGAGGCAAAAATCCCACAAAGCAGTTCTGTCTGGAGTTAATTGTTTGAAACCAGTTGACTGCCTCTGCTTCTAAGAGAATCCCGGTATTGTAAAGGTTGTGTCAGCCTTGGGAGCCATATTTGTAAAAGGCCTCTGTGGCTGCCACATTTTAGTCCCTGGGAAATTGGGAGGGGGGATATTCACATGTAGCAGGGGAGTATAGACACAACAACATTCTTCCCCAGAGAGTCAAGGACATGTCAACTTGCACGTGGAAGAGGAGTGCCAGAAGGAAGACATCCATTTGATCTGGAAGTGGATTGGGCCATGTGATCATTGGGGATGGCCGAGAGATGGATCTTTGATTTCTCTTGGGGAGGGGAAAAACCTGGGGGCTTCAGATTCAGGTTTTTCTCAGATGTGTGAACATGGTTTCCCTAATAAATTCTTACTTGGATCTAATCATGTCTGAGTGCTGAATGGACGAACGGAACTTTGATGGAACCCTGACAGGTTGATTACCGTGGTTGTTTTTATGCTTATCTTCAAATTAAATATACTCAAGCAGAAGAATAAAGAATTCTGACACAATAAAACCATCACCAAAAGACCATCTTATATACATTTTTCATCTGTGATCTATAGAATTGCACTTCAGGAAAAGTCTGAAAATTGTCCCACACAAAAGGCATGTTTGTATCATAATAGATGGATGCATAAACCATCAACTTTTTCCAAAATCCATTTTTTGCAAGGCCAAAGTTACATCAAAGGAGAGACAAACTGACTAATTATTATCCTCCTGTTAGTTCAGCCACATCTGTATTAGATTTATCCCCTCTGTCAAGGTTTCCAGGGAGAGGGTTTGGGTGATGATTAATTCTTCCCTGAGTTAAGGGGTGGTTCTGTCAATTCTTAACGTGATGGTGGTGTGCTCCCTACTAAAGGGGCCATCACTTGGCCCAACCAATTTGAACAGTTTTCATCTAGTTTGTAGGGAAGGTGGTGGAGAAGATGGTTGCACTGCAGTTTCAACAGATTTGGTTAAACATGAATCATATATAAAACACTTTACACACACACACACAGTCACTCACACTCAAATCAATAGCAAAGCTTCATAAAATGGAAATGAATATGAACTACTGATGGCAAAGTCTACAATTCCCTATTAGAAACATATTTCCGTTGCTTTTAATGTACTGCCCACCTTCCTTTGCAGTAGGATGCTAATCCATCTTCACTGGTCAAAAATTTTCACCCTGCAGCTAAAGGACCTTCAAATTTCATCTTACACCAGCCTTGTAGGAATAAATTAGTCATTCCTGAATACATAAATTAGTTCTGGCCTGGTTACACTGACAATCACATGGAAAGAAGCTTTGAGTTAATGTTAGTTCAAGACTATACAAGAAGACAGCTTTGCAAATAGCACATCTAAATGTACTTGTATTACTCCTTATCAACTGTAGTGTAAACATAAAATAAATTATATAGTGTAGAAAAGTTATCCATGAATAGAATCTGCTGAAAAATATTAAACATGCATAAGATGTCCAAATGAAATATAATTTCAAAATTCTTAGGAACTAAATTGCAACAATCCATGATTGAATTATGCACTAATAAATGTTACTCTACCACCCTCTTGTCTCAGAGTGGAGGCAGAATATAATATGAACAAGATGATCCATAAGTTTACTGAATTCAACAGGACTTGACAGACATATATATCAGGAACTGACAATTTTTCAGGCCTTCTGTATTTATGCATTATCATATGATGATCCACCATTGTAAGGTGTTTTTTCCCCCAATGGAAATTATCTTTTACTTGATAAATCCATTTCAAACAGTTTGAATATTTTAGTACATTAATGAAATTACATTCCTCTTAGTTGAAAACACCTTGGATAAAAGTTCCCTATAAAGTAATGAACTGAATTAACACACAACACTTAAGAATCTGTCCTATCAGGTGTGCCTAAAATTTACACCTGATTTCTTTAGAGAAGAAAATGTCTAAATAAATAATGTTAAAGAAAATCATATTTGTGTACAAGCCCTTCACCCTCAAAGTCATTCATTCCCTGTGGGAGTTATTGGGAAGTTCTACCTAAGGTTAGTTAGTCATCTCAGACAATTGTAAGTACCCGCGGAACAGTTTTCTGCTGTTCAGAAGATCTGATGTCCACAGTTTGATTTACAAGTTACCCATGTTCAATTTTAATTCTGATTTCATTCAGTGGCAGGCATTTAGTTAGTTCAGCTATTTGTACATGATCAGATCTTTTCAGAATTTTATACTCTTCATTCAAGTCAGCTGAATGTCTAATTTATTACTCCTTTTAATTTAACAAGCTTAAAAGGAAAATGTTAGCTTTTACATAAACCTCTGGGTGGCCTTTTATTGCTATTCCTCAGCACAATAATTAGTATGAATGTATCTAACACTTCCACCTTTATACAATTACGTGAAAGTGTCCAGGTGTAGAGTTCAAATGACAATTCCTTCTGGTGCTTTCAAATCGTAAGAAAACAAAAGTATATATACATGTTAACTGACAACATCTTTCCATTGTACTGGTGCTAACATCTACTCTCTTGGAAGCTGCTGTCATATTCTCTCTAATGTACTGGCCAACCCAGGACAAAATCATTTCCATAATGATAATCCTTGAAACGTCTCATTTGAACATCATGGTTATTGGTGCTTTATTTCTCATCTTTTAAAAAATGGTTCAAATAAAAGAAAACCTGGAAGTAGAGCAGAATTAAGAATGGTATGTTTGGTAAGTTTTCTGCTACTGAGTAGAACACTGGAGGTTTCTTACAGATCTTATGAATGTTATTGCATCAGTCTATCTCATTAGATATTACAATTCTAAATAATTGTAATTAATGGTAAATAATGTAAGCCAAATCTGTACATCATAGATATCAATCTCTATACACCTTAACTGCATGTTGGGGAATGATAATGCCTGCACTCCAATATAACCTGCTCCAACTCCTAGAATTAAATAGGATGGTGTCAAAGCTTCCCTCACCACAATTTATTCAATGAAAACAATAGATGGCTAATTAACATTCTAATTCAAAAGAGACCATTTTGTTTCCATTCTAGCATACATAGTAGTTTTTAGCTATAAGACTTCACGGAACAAGGAAGTCAAATCTGAGATAAAAATTGAAGGCAGCTATTCCAGAATTTTTGCAGACTTCAGAGCAATAAATCCCACTGAAGAATGAGAATCTATAAATATAGATTAGGATAGCTGCTTATAAATCTACACGGCTTTCCTTGATTTAAAACTGCAGTCTTTCAGATCAGTTGGAAATGCAATGCCTGTCCAAAATAATTTCATTCAACAGAAGCCTAAACAGCCAAGACACTCTGGTAATCTCAGAGCAAATCATGATTTCATGTCTTATTTCTAAAAATAGTCTGTAAATTATTTTTAAAATATTATTCTTATTTTACTAGCTTTCTATTTTTATACAAAGAATCAAAGCAAAGAGCAAGTTCAAGGGATATACTATTTTCTTTCCAGTGTATGTCCATGTCACAGTCATTCCAAAGCCTATTCTGCTTGTTTTCTATTAAACTATAACTTTAAAAAAAACAAACCCTGTCAAAAATTGTATGAAATGCATATACATAGAAGTGCTTCTCTCAAAAGGCTGTAAAAGCCTTTCCTTTGGAAAAAAACATTCCAACTGTATTTTATTAATATTAATGTATTAGTGTTTACAAAATATTTTATTTATTCCAAATATTACCTTAATTTTCATGTTTAAACAAGTAAGAACTACATTGTAATATTATGAAAATGAAATTATTAAACAATAATAGAATTATTAAATTATTGTTATACAATTAATAGATTTAATAATTAAAATCAATGAAATTTATGAGGGCCAGTTTGGTCTACTGGTAAAGGTGCTCGTCTAGAAACCAAGATATCTGTGAGTTCTAGTCCTGTTTTAGGCATGAAAGCCGGGTGGGTGATTTCGGGCCAGGCACTCTCTCTCAGCCCAATACATCTTACAGGGTTGTTGTTGTGGGGAAAATAGGAAGATGAAGGAGTATTAGCAATGTTTGTCACTCTGAGTTATTTATAAAAATAACAAACACATTTTAAAAATCATAATCTTAATGAGAAGCATGCAGCAGATTGGTTTGTATTAAAGCGTCTCAAGTGCAGAATCAAACAATACATAGCTTTAATAGTATGTTCAGGCAGTATTGGTTTCACACATATATAGAAAGGTAAGAATTCATAGCAGGAAGTAAGTAACAGGAGAATTCTTGAATCATGCAATTAACCTTATTTTCAAGTTCTTGCAAAGAATAATAATTGTTCTTGAACAATTCACTAACTGCATTTATTCTAACTGGACTCAAATTTGAGTTAAAGTGAATGGCTCTGTCAGTCAAAAGTAACAGATAAATATTGTAAAAGCAAAGCCAGGCTTGATAGGACTGGTGAATTTTCTCAGAAGTTCAAGCTCAATTTGGGACTGAAAGAAATAACGATAAAGAGATCCTACTATCCTACTTGACTTCTAACAGAAGTAGACCCTCTTCAAGTCAGGAAAATCTGTATATGTGATTCCATACAGGGCATTCTTGGGTTCACACCAATTGTTCTACATAATGTTGTCATTCAAAATGATGTGCCTAATTACATATAAAACACATGTCTATTTTTGAATGTTAAACTGAATGGCCCAAAAGGAAATAAAAGTGCTCAAATCAAAAGTCATAATTGTGTCAAGATTCAAACTCATTTCATAAAGACTTAAGTACCAGAAACATATATTGGACTGGAAACATTTAGGATCTTCCTGAAGGACAACAAGGGGGACAGACTTAGTTTCTTGGAATAACAGATTCAAAGACATCTTCATAAAGGCACTAATTAATCTTATAGCTTTCAGTGTAGCTTCAAAAAGAATATAAGGAGCTATCCTGACAGTTGAACACAGTGGGAATTGTAGCCCTGTTCACTCGAAGCCTTGCACTGAAGAAACTGAGTGCACACTGTGCATCAGTTAAATGGGTACCAACTGCTTATGCCAAGCACATACCACATATAAGCCTACTTAAGATTTTATTCACCATCAGCAATTCATTGGAATAAGAATTCTAAATTCTTGGAATAAGAATTCTAAACAACCCCACAACTTTTTAAAACTGGTAATAAAATTCCTTATATACTGAAATTACAAAAGAGTAAAATGCAGTAAATAAAAAAGGAATTATGATATGTAAAAATTTAAACAATCTGAATATTGTATATTTGGCTTTATGTCAAAAGCAAAGTGCGGTGAAGCACATGGAAACACAAACTCTGCATCTGTTTGCAAGATAAGAAATCCTAAGAAAAGATGTGCTACTAACACAGTGGCAGAAGTGTTGCTGTTGTGCTCTCACATGCTCCTAAATGTGGTATAGCCCTACTCTGCATGGCTTTCTGAATATTAAATGTTATAATTTCAAAATACTATAAGAACTCTTACAATTCTTCAGTTCGATTATATAAAACATAACTCTTATCCTAATATATCCTTCACTGATGAAGTAGTTTTTACCTTACTCTTCATGCTAATATTAACAAATAATTTGCAGTTTGATAAATTCAGTAAATTAGATTTAAATTGCACAAAGCAGTATTTATTACTGTTTTTACCATCAGGATCTGACTATATCAGATATATCTGGCAGAAAAAGCATCTCAAATAAAACAAAATAAAAACAAAAATCAGTTTGAAAGCCAACAAGCCAAATGAGAGTTATTATTGTTGTTGCTACAGTATCAAGATTAAGATGTACTGTCATGCCCCCGTCGGAGCCAAATCTCTGGAGGAGGACGAACCGGAACTGGAGCTGATGGAGATCAAGGGGGAAGCTTCGTTGGCTTTGGACGAATATGGGGAGGAGCAGGCCGAGTCAGGCCAAGGCTTTTCAGGATTGGGACGGCTTGTAGGCAGGGAGGAATGGGGTCAGGATGACCAAAAGAGACTAAGCAGTGAACATGAGAGACACAGCTCAGGCGAGGACCGAGGATCACCCCCTCCTGATCCTCGAGCACGGAGAGTGGAGAGAAGGCAGGAGCAGCACAGGCTGACCTCATGACTCGGGAGGAGAGTGCCCTGCCCCTCTTCATAAGGGGACTGAGACTTAAGGAGACGCTGTGGGGAGGGGCATTTGTCAGGAACAAATACTGAATTCATGGAATGTTGTGTGCCATTGCCAACATTTGAAGTTTCCTAGACTTCTTGCTTTCTTTCTTGCTTCCTGGATTAATTGCCTTGTTCCATTGCTTCCTGGACTCATTGACTTATTCTCTTGCCCTGCTGGATTTCTTGCTTTGCAGTTGTTGTGCTCACAGCATTGTGCTGGACTACTTGCAGCCAGAGGTTGCTGGAGGTGTGTGTGTGCATGCGTATGTGTGATCACTTTGCTCTGGGATTTGCCAGAAATGTGGGAGTGTTTGGGGGAAAGTTGGAGCAATAAAGGGGTGGTTTGAAGTACCAGCTAACTGTATTGCATCTGTGTCATGTCCGGGTCATCACATATACCATGCAGAAATCTTTAATAATTTTTAAAGAAAAATTCAAATTCACTTAACTTGCCTTCTATGAAGATCTTGTTCCAATAAATTCTGCCAACATCATTTCCACCAAGAAAGATGAGGTTGGAAAAAATCAGGAATGTGGTAGATACAGCTGCCATTGCTGCATGGAATCGACGTATCCCTCTTGGGGATAAAATCCGGTTCTAAAAAGATAAAAATTAAAAGACAGCTTAAAATAAAAGCTAGCAAAATTTTAATGCTGGATTAACTGAAATCTATTTGTTGTTGCCAGATTAAATATTACCCGGATGTCAGCAGTGTTAAAACATTCCAGAAATAATTTTCAGGTAAAAATTTGTAATCCTCGAAGTACATTGGTTTTGTGAATAGTATTTAAATGCTGCTAATTCTAAAATTTAAATGATGCTTGTCTTTAGATTAGGCTGAAAAGCAGTTAATCTAAGTCAACGATTGTGTGTGTGTGTGTGTGTGTGTGTATGTGTGTGTGTGTGTGACACACACACACACAGATTTTTTCCTCTTTAGCTGGAAGCTTACAAAATTGTAGATTTCTTCATTGCAGCAAAAGTCTTATTTTGCTTTTTCTGCATTTTCCTACAGCAATAGCATTTAGACTTATATACTGCTTCACAGTGCTTTACAGCCTTCTCTAAGTGGTCTACATAGTCAGCATATTGCCCCAACAATTTGGGTCCGACCTTGGAAGGATGGAAGGCTGAGTCAATCTTGAGCTGGTGAGACTAAAGCTGAACAACTGTGTAAGGGAATCACCATTTGAAATTTCTTCTGTTTCTCCTGATACTTTTTCAATATTTGCTTCATCTTTCACTCACCAAACTGAATGCATTACAGTTTTAATTGATTACTAATGTCTTATTTAGGGGTGGGCTTCAAATTTTTTAGCAACAGGTTCTCTGCCCTAATGACTGGCTGGGTGGGCGTGGCTGGGTGGGCATGTGACTGAGTAGGCGTGGCTGGGTGGGCATGTAACTGGGTGGGCATGGCCAATTCAACGTCGCTTCTTTTGCCCTAATTACTTGAATAGTAAAATGTTTGAGACTATTTTATTATCTAATGATATTGATT
>JANHFL010006046.1:64036-74977 GCA_032468155.1 Oxyrhabdium leporinum
CCAACCCACCCCTAGGGCAGCAACATCCCTTCACTAACCTGCTTTCCAGGTCCGTTCTCCACTGCACGTGCAAGAGGTCTGTGGGACTACAGTAAGTTACTCACAATATTATTTTTTTCTCATGAGAAGTTGGAAGATCTGAACTACGGTGGGGGCTTTTTACCGTAGTGCCACAGGCTTCTTGCACGCACAGCAGAGAACGGACCTGGAAAGCAGGTTAGTGAAGGCATGTCACTGCTCTGGGGGTGGGCTGGGGTAGGGGTTTGGCATGGGTGGGGGGAAAATTAGGGCACCCCTCGAGAAAAGGGTCTAGCCATTTTTTCAGGGGTCAAAAGAAAATAAGACCCAGTCTTATTTTCTGAGAAACACGGTAGTTCCATACCTGAGTTCTTTGGTTAGGAGACAAGCAGTTCTAAAAAGCACTCAACCTGCTCAGGATGCTTTCAGAAAATACACTTCAGATTTAATACTTCTTAGAAACATGAAAAAGAATTAACTTACAATAAAATTATGGACAATTGGAAAAGAAACAATCCTCTTCACTCCATTTTCAGCTGTTACTCCAAGCCAATTAAGCACAGCCCAGGACCAAAGATAGCTATGGCTTCCATGCCAGTAGCTTACAAAAGCAAATGTGATGGCAGTCGAAAACAACATCTTAAATATACTGCAATGAGATCCTCCCATTGGGGCATAAATATACCTGCCAGAGAAATTAAAAATAGAAGTAATTAGAGATAAGCTTTCCAATAGTTACTTGTTTTTATTAATGATAAAGTTTTCTCTTGACTAATTACTTGACATGTTATACTTGCAATCTACTTTAGTTTCAGAGTGTATTATAAGACTTTTAACAAAATGTCAAAACACTTTTCCTGTAGATGATGTACCACCAAACTCATGTCCTATATCACTTTCAGTGGACCCACAATTGATATGTGAACCACTACTTGCTTTTTGTTTGGGAAAGTGGAGGTAAAAACCAATCTTTGTTTTTTATGAGAAAAGCTCTTTTTAAGTATATATTTTTTGTTTTCAATGAAGGTTTACGCTCAAAATGCCACTAACAAAAGGAGCAGCAGCCACTTTTTCTTGTTTGCTGATAATTGCTGCCTGTTTTCCCACACGTCTCTCTTTCTTCTCATTTCTACAGCATTCTGCTGCTTTGCATGAATATTCCAATGAAAATGAATTCTTTTATCCAAGTTCTAGATATTATACAATCTCTCTCATTTATTACAAATAATTCAAACATTTGTTAACTGGATTTTTAAAATATTATTTTTCACTAGTGCTGTGTGTGTATACTTCCGATTTGGACTAGATTATGAAAATGAAGTATTAACGGTTTTCTCGTTCTGTAACTCATCAAGGATCTGATAACATGGCATTCTACATTTTCTTAGTCTTAAAACAAATTGGCAGGGAGAATGGCAAAAGTGGCATAACTATGTAGCACAAGGACTACAGAACACAGGGCAAGTTTAAAAAGGGTGAAATAGTGACACAAAGATTGCTTTGATTGCCTCTGTGACTATGTAGGACAGATGGGGAGGAAGCTAACCACCAGACTGCAAGTACTCAAGTGAATGGTCAAACGAGGAGATCCAAACTCGTTGGTAGCCTCACTTTACAATGAACAAGGACATACATTCAATTCCGCAGCTACTAAGATTGTGGGCTGAGCAAGTACAAAGGTAGCCAGGGAAATGATTGAAGCCTGGGAAAGGGGGGCCTTGTCAGTCAAGGAGTGATGATTTACTACCAGTTTATCAGGTACTTAGGAGCTGAGGACTTGGCAGCACAAGGCAATAACACCCAACGACTTAACAGCCAGCCATCAACACCCCAATCAACAAATAAAAAGCCACACACAACCAGGCACCACATAAATACTGCACATAGAACAGCCCAAAGCACACATTCTGGTAGAAAGAAGTTCCCTGAGGGTGGGCTCCAGTACGAGTCCAAAAGCTCAGAACACTAAACCTCTGGTCCTGGTGTCTGACTCAGATTGGATCCTGCAAAATTATCCTGCGACGTGAAAATAGGACGGTTTTTTAAAGGTTTTTTTTTTTTTAAAGCAAGACAGGTAGCCTGGTCAGAAGCAAGAAGGATATCCATGAAGACATTAGCATATATGGTTGCTTACTGTAATGGTGCCCAGATCAATTATTTACAAAATCCTTTTTTAACAATCATAGATACATCTTTTCAATGCCATGTATTAATATTTTTCCCTCTGCAGTACTGGATGGCAGTGTGGAAAGTGGAAAATGGAATCAATGGCTCACATGCTTCTAACCTGCTTTTTCTGTGAGCAAGCCAGACACTGAAGTAAAACACCCTATATTAAAAGGTATAAAGGACAGTCTATACAGAAATTTATCTTTACCCATTAATAATGCACCACAAGTTGCAAGATTTGTTCTGAAGCCATGCAGCAAGTTTATCAAGGCAAAGTTCTATCTTTTGTCCCATCTTAATGTTTTATATTATAAAGTTATTTACTTCTTCCATTTTATTTCTTCTGTTTTATTCATACATGCACTCAGAACAAAAACTGTAAAGTAGTAGCAAATAGAGTATATAACTTTTATAAAGAATGTTGTTTTGGCTTTAGTTAACTAAATCAGGTTTTACAGGTTTTATGCTTAAAATTTTTATGCTATCTTAAATTTACATAAATTATCTATGCTGCATGTACATGGATATTTTGCTGTATTTTTCTCTTTCTATTGGTTACTTAGCTGTAATAAATTTTGTTATGTTGTGTTCCTACCCCTGAGTCAAAAATAAAATATGAACATCAAGTTTCTCTACTGATGATCCAGTTAATTTCTTCTCAAACTGAGGAAGGGCAGAAACTTCTTTAAATATGGTAACATATTTGAAAAGTAAATAGGTACAATGCTATGCATTTTTGTATCAGTTTAAGGATTTCAAGCCTGTTAATATCAATGGAAGTTTTTAATGCTACTAGCTAGTACTGTAAATCCCTCAAAGTAAAATCTTGGCTCTTAAATAATCATTCATGTTCATTATTTTCCATGAAAAACATCTTCTAACTATAGCAAAAATTAGCCTGCTTAACATCAGAGAACACCACTGCTATTAGTGCACTGATGAGACTATACCCGGGAATAGGCTAAAAACAACAGCTTTAATTAAAAACTGTATCTTCCGTTATGGTCCAGTTTATATGACACTGACTATTCCTCCCCCAGTGACTTCTCAGAGAAAAAGGGATCCATTTCAGACTTTTATTTCCAATACATGTAGTTGGTTAATTATGCAGGCTTAGTTTTATTTTATTTAAAACATTTAGAGGTGAGTCCTTGTGGGGAGGTGGGTAAATTATTGCCAAGAGCCACATGATAAATGCCATTACACTGTAAATAAAAACTGACAAAGGACGGGATCCAGCCTAAAGAAACTGAAAGCAAATTTTGCATAGCTTGTGCACTTAGAGCAATTAAGTTAAGCTGCAGTTTCAGACTTAATAATTCTTACCCAAGTTATCAGAAAAATGCACATTTTTCTGTCAACAAATGGTGCATACATGATATAGTCTAGAAACTAAATTAGGTGTTCACATATAAATTCAGCAAGTCATAATCACAATATTTGCAATAGAATTCCACATATCATATTGAATCTTTTCTGGGGATATGATATAATTCTGTGCATATTTTTATTTATTTATGAAAATCATACACAGTCTGGTCAGATTCTAGGAATTATAGTATATAGTGCATTATACTTTATATTAAGCACACACACACAGTATATATATTTTTCATGATGAATTGCACTGAAAGGACAAATTGATATTGAAGTCTAATATTATGACTACCAACATTTGGAAATACAAGCCAATTCTTCCAAGTGTTATGATGACACAGTGTGTGTGAAGTTGTAAAAATGGTGGTATAAATATTTGAACTGTAATGATTCATAATATATATTGATATCACTTTCTGTATAAATGTATGAGGGAAAATCAGAGGTTATATATACACACATATCCATACCCACATATTTTCTGACTTATGAGTTATCAACATGTTGACTCTTACTGACCTAGATAGTTTTTCCTCCATGATGATTTGTCCCTAACTTTCCACTGGTCTTTTAATGATGCACTCACAGCCTCTGTAACTTGAGTTCATCAACTTCTCATCCATTTCTGGTCATCCATTTCTCTTTCTGGCCATCTTTCCCAGCTTTAGAACCTTCTCTAGGGAGCTAGCTAGGTCTTGGCATATTGTGTACAAAACTTACATATTCTTATCTATCTAAATAAAAGTTGATGCTAATTTAAAATGTAATTGTAATGCCTGTTTTAGGGACACAAAGATAATAAACATTTTAAAGTGTTAATTGAAAATAAGACTAGAATTTGCACTGATTGCCTACACCATGGGACTTTTTTTACAACTACATTGCTTCTTTTTCAAAACTGGGCAGCTTTTTAAGTCATCTAATCTCCTGCCAGCAAGCTGTTCCAATTAAAAAGTACATCATAATTTTAACTCACTAGATACCCATTACTGAATTGGACAGATTATGTAAATATTACCCTTCAAATACCTGCTATATCACAAATTTAATTTCTAAAAAAGTTAAGAATGACATTAAATGAAAACTTACACATTCAACAACCTCTTCCAATTTCTTACAAATTCCAGGAAGGATGAATAATATCAGCAACAGCATAACATCATAATTCTTGGAAGAATTTATTTGTACCTTTAAACTTTGTTGCTTCATAACTATAATTTTAGGCTTCACGATCAGAGGTGAAATCTAGCCGGTTCGGAGCGGTTCTGGTGGAACGTAGGAACGATTATGCGCAGTTCAGCGAACCTGCAAATGCCACCACTGGCCAGAAAAGCCTCCCCTCACAATCGGACTCCCTTTCTTTGGCTTCAGGCATGCGATTGTGAGGGGAGGCTTTTCCAAGGCCAGTCATAGAGGGAAACAGTGTTTTGGGGGTTGTGCACATGGACTGCTGGGGGAATCAGTGCCTGGAGTGAGAGGGAAGCGTGGGTTGATTGGGCAGGGAAGGAGTACTGGACTTCCAGTGCTTATGCGGGGAACCCAGGCTTGCAGCAGCATGCTGCCACTCCCGGGATTCCCTGAACAAGCGCTGGGAGAAAATTAGCTGATGTTTGACTGCTGCCAGAGCCAAGCTTGGAAGAGCAGCAGACAGACAGACTTCAGGGCAAACAATCTACTCCTCAAGCTCCCAATGCCCGAACTGGTGAGCTGAAAGAGAGATTCGTCGTGCTGGTGAGAAGCCAAGCAGGTTTTTTTTATCCCCCACCCTCCCAATCCAGCATGGCGCAGACAGCCCAACCTCCAAAACAGGGCATTTCCATCGGCCCTTCTCTTTTTTTCCTCCTAACCTCCTTTTGCCAGCATTTGGCAGGCAGGCATGATCTTTAGATGGGCTTTTATTTTGTCAGCCCAAGGGCGGTCGGGGGCGGAGCAGGGAAGGTATGTAGGAAATCGCCCTGTTTCTGCAGCATCGGTCATGTGACTGAGTCGGCATGCCCAACTCGATGTTACTCACAGCAAGGTGCAGCCCCACCTTGCCGTGAGTGATGTAGTTGGCCACGCCTACTCAGGCACATGACCCCCCTCACCAAGCCACACCCACAAAGTCACGCCTATAGAACCAGTGGTAAAAAAAAATAGATTCCACCACTGTTCACAATTCCATAATTCTTTCAAAGAAGCTTATTATGAAGTATTGTGCATTCTTGTAATTTTGCTAACCTTTGTTTTTGCTATCAGTCATCCTTACCCAACTGTATCTGTGTACTTTTAATGCTCTTCAGTGGACAATTTCAATTCCCTGTGAAGGGTTCATGAGCAGTCTCTGTTCCCTCCTACCATGCTGAAGATGCAAATAAAGCAATACTATCCTTGCTTACAATACAATTATTGACATCACAAAGTTTGATTTGCCTACAATTGATTCTATGTGAACAGATACTTAAGGTTGCCAATTCACATAAAAGCCTTCTGATGTGATGTTACCATTTTTAATTTCCTTTGTATTCTAACACTGTTGTGCTTTTGGTTTTGTAGGGGACTTGTTTTACATGATATGTTTTCTATGTGAGCCATTGAGTCATTTTAGTTATGGTGGAATAAAAATATGAATAATACATACACTAGACATATTAAGGTAATATTAGAACATGGCTGCAGTACAGAATGCAAGGAAGTGTTGATGTATTCTTTACAAGCCAGTTCAAACTATATCTGATTATAGAGCAAATGAAGGGCGATGAGTCTATGAAAAATATGAAAGGATTAATGGTATACACCCAGGTCAACAAAACTGTGGCTATGAATACGAGTGAAATTTGTTAATCTAAGCCAAATCTAAGATTAGATGTATTAATAGGATTGTATTAGTAATAAGTATAGCTCAATCACATAAACATTTCCAGCATGGAGATTATAATATCAAATACCTGTGAGACAAAGAGATTCTCTTTTGAGCACAAATGACCAAACCGAAATTATTATATTTTGGGTATATTATAGAAAGACCTAGTCCTCTTGATAAATTTATAATGCTGCTAAAGGTGGAAGAAAAGGGAAAAGGACCAGCAGCAAAGTGGATAGACTCAATTACAGTGATGATGGGTGTACCATTGGAAGATCTGAAAGACCAGAATAGGAAAAAATGATCCTGGATAGGTTTTATCTAGGTGATTGCTAAGAGGCAACTAGGACTTGATGGCACAACCTTAATATAATAATTTCACTAATATTATAGAAAAGTCTAAACTAAATTAAAAATCTACTAAAAGTATTTTTCTTTGAAGTTATGTGCAAATGCTCAACCTGTGAACACAATTTAAAGGAAATATTAATGATGTACCAGATTATTAAGTGGATTTATTAATATAGAACCAAGAACGTAACTATTCTATGAGTAGTAGTGACTTTTAAAAATATTATGATGCAGTACATTTCCTTCCATCTTGGAACATATTTTGGAACCCACTAGGTTTATTTATTTATTAAATTGATTTGTCGTCCATCTCGTTATCAAGAAGGTAATAGGCAAATGTTTTCAAGGGATCAAATAATTCACTATTAAGCAGATTATCATGTTAATGACCAGTATTATTTTCTATTTTATTGTGAAAATGGTAATAGGCTCAAGTCTAGTTCTTCAAAGTCTAAGCATATAACTTTATTGTTTCAAAATCCATACTTTTTGAGGATAATGAAAGCTTTAAAAACCTGTGTGGTTTAGACTGGATTTGTGGTGCAGAAAGTTCTAACACTGGCACCTTTAACTCAATTTGTCTGCCTCTGATATGTATTCAGAGCTATGCCTACTTTGTAGTGACAAAAATAAAGAGGGTTTTGATTGCTTTCTTTTCCACCATGCCCTACAGAGAAATCACAGTTGGCCTAAGGGGAATGGATTTCTTCTCCTTAACTCACACAATTATTTATGAAATTTCATTCAGCTCAAGTCTATGCAAATCTTTGAAAGATGATCTGCAAGCATATAAGAATAACTTGAAGATAATACAGTGGCAAAGTGATTTCTCTCTCAAGATCAACTGTAAAAATTAGTTACAGTGAACCTTCATATCATAATCAGAATAGGTTTCATGGTTGTTTTTTGTTCATAGTATTTGACAGCTGTATTATAATCCACTCTTAAATCTGATGTTGTAAGAAAGGATTACTTAAGACAACTAACCTAAAGCTTTTAAGCTAGTTCTCAATATCTATGCATCTGGCAAACCACTTCTGAATGCAAATGCACAGGAATAATCCCATTCATAACTCAACAATGTAAATAGTAATGGTGTAGATACAGCTTGTAAGGAAGAAACCAATCTGTATGTCAGCAGCACAGAACAGCAATCACTATACATTTAGGGTTGCACAGTTTAAAAAAAAACAATCAAGAAGAGAGAGATTATTACAGTCCAACTATCTTCAGATATTTATGTTCAATTTTTTTAAAAGAAAACAATTTTTGTATGTGTTTCTTTTCTCTTATTTAATTCATCGTGCTAACTTTCAAGAACTTTCTCTGTAGAAGTGCTGGATTTGGGTAGATAAGCCAGAAAGCAGATGGGTTTTTAAGGGGCTTTGTAGAATTTCTAGTTACCATGGATGTCTGGATCATTTTAAAGTTAGGGAAAGGGGGGAGGAGGAGGGATGATGATGATGATGATCCTGGGTTTTGTAAATGAACTACCCATTCATGGAACAGAATATTCTAATAATATTCTATGTTGCAGAATATGCAGATCAAAGTAGGTGGTGAAGGAGCTGTAGGGGAAACTGAAAAAAAACACCCCTACTTTGTTTCTCCCAAAAATTTTCTTCAAAAATACATCTGGATCTGAGCTAAGATCTTTGTGTTTTTTTTAATTAAGGACTTCTGAATTGGAAACAAGTTTAAACAGAGAAAGAAAATATTTGCTCTTTTGAAATGTTAATTAACCCTTCTGGAAACTTGGGGAGAATTTCTAATGCAATTAACAATTCAAGATTGTACAAATGCAGTCCTTATTAAGAAATTTAGGAACTGAATTATATTAAGAAGAAAGAGGTAGGAAAAATACTATTAATCAGGTGCATTTTAGGAAGAATTTGTATTCAAATGGAAATGCTTGTGAGAAAACATAATAATTTTTGTTCTGACAAAAAACCCCACACTAATTTGGAAGCTAAGTGGAGTTGAAAAAAATGAATTGAGAAAAAACAGATTTTCCCATCTGTAGCCTTAGTTGAGTTATTAAGTTCTTTGTAGAGGTAAATCAGGTCTTGTCATGGATCCACACACCCCCAACCCCTCCCAAGATGTGAGTTCAAAGGAGGAGGGTGAGTTTGAATCTGCAGAGGAAAGTGTGGAGCTGAATATTGGGCAGGATTGAGGCTCAGAGAGTGCTAGTCTGATGGAGCAGCCTCAGCTGGGTTGATTGGACAAGTGACAGGCTGAGGGAGGTGAGCCATAACTGCAGCAAGTTGGCCTGGAAGCTCCAGGCAAAGACTGGGACCAGCTGCCACCCGTTAGCAATGAGGAGGAAGTAGAGTCCACACCTCCTCCTGATCCAAGGACATGTAGAAGCAGAAGAGATGAGACAGGTACAACCCCGTCAGCTAGACTACTCATGAAGGGCTGCACCAGCATTGCCTACTTAAACCTGCCCTGAGGACTTGAGTGTTGCTGGAGCAATGTGCCCAGTTCTGTGCCTTGTGTGCTTGTGCCTTGTATCCTGGATTATTTTCCTGGACTTCATGTGTGCCCATAGGACTTGGTTATCCAGTGACTCTTGCTATACTGATCTTGGAATCCAGACATGCACAACAGGGGTGCTTTCCAAGGACTTGTTTGGGGGTGGCGGTGAATGAACACCTGTAGAACTCTTGCCATACCTGGGGGGGGGCGCGCAGCGGGATAGCACAGGTCTCTTCAGGAATCAAGCAATATTAGCACAGGAAACTTAATGTCTGTATAAGGCAACAAGCTGAAACATAATCACAGCCTCAGCATAAGTATACAGTATATATATTTGTACATATGGAAGACTTTAGAAACAGAAATTGATAATCCTTGAAAATAGTTGGTTTTTGCATTTTTAAATTGAAATTTAATGATTCAGATTTGCAGAGCTATTCTGCTGCTCCAAATATCATGGACCTCTTGCTATTTTTTGGAGAAATGGAAATAATACTATGAGACAGAGATTTGAGCCCTCAATTGGCACACACTGGACTTGTTGCCTGTATCCACTTAATCTTCACAACCTGAGGCTAGCAGGCCAAGAAACGCTGGAGAAGAAATACAGGTTACTTCAAGGAACATGACATCCCAAAGGGGAGAAATGTTAATAAGAAAATATTGAAAAAGATTTAAGGGGAAGGTGAAAGAAAGTAAATCTGAAACTTTACTAGTAATATTACTGATAAATATTACTAGTAATATTACTGATAAATTGGTAGATTAAATGATAAAGTCTAAAACAAGTAATAAAGAGCTGGCTAGTTTCTAAATTTGAAAATTGCTCTGTTCAATAGAAGCATTTGTACTGAAATTTCAGTTTAGTTAAATAATATGTACATTACAATGAAACTAAGCACTTAATGGAGGGAAAATAGCAATGTTTGAGAATGCTGGCTATTTTCTGCATTTGGTAGATTTTTGCTTAATCCTTTTGTATTTTTAACATATGATTCCCATGCAACCAAATGAAATTTATATTGTCTATTTTGCTACAAGCACTTCTGTTTCCTTACAAATCTACATTCAGGAATAGGCCCACTTTTGTCCAAAAGAAGATAGTTTTAGATTACAAACTGTTGCACTGAAATGTTTTGATATATCTAATGATTTTAAATGCCATGTTTGATATATGTGATTTGACAATTGTGATTTTTCTTCTGCTGAATAAAACTTCAAACTTCACAGTCATAAAATATAATATTAAAGGAGTATGACAAAAAAATGTAAAAGTTTAAAAGTGAATATAATTTATATTGTCCATTTTGAACACGCTGTGACCTAGTTGCCAGTTTAGCAGCCATTATATTTAAAGGAATTTAGACCACAAACAAGGGACTGATGACTCCAAGCAATAATAAATCCTGGGCCAAAAATTATGCCAAAAGCCAGTAAGTATTCATTTTCCTGTCACTTGAAGCCTTTCAAAATCCAAAACAGAATGCAATACAACACACAAAGAACAAGAGATAACATACAAATGAAGGGGAAATGGCATGTAAATCACATGTAAAAAGATGCAGAAATTCTACTTTTGAATCTTTCATCTGTAACATAGCCCATTTTGTCTGGAAATAAAGACTATATTTTTTATTTATTTATTTTTACATTTATATACCGCCCCATTCCGAAGACTCGGGGCGGTTTACAACTTATAAGCA
>JANHFL010006047.1:40536-51126 GCA_032468155.1 Oxyrhabdium leporinum
CCTGAATAAAATCTTTCTTTAGAATATCCATCTGAAGTCTGATCTTTCTTATGGGATTTAAGCGGACCCTAACACTTGGAAGACATTATTTCGGAAAGCAACTTGCATTTGGTAAGAGCTGAACAAAGATTGTTATTTCCTCTCGGAAGCAAAGAGGTCTGACCGTTTGCTGTTGCCTGCAGGCATGGGGCCTACACGGTTCACTTTCTTTCAAGTTCTGCAAAAGCCAGTATCCAATTTCAAGGCTTTAACGTATGAGTCAAAACTCTCACCAGAGATGGATTTCTATACTGGGTTAAGCAATCATCTGTGAACGCATCTATTGAGGCTTAGCATTAGGCATGTACCAAGATTATTTTAGAATTAATTTAAATATAGCTTTAGACAGTGGTGGGATTCATCCGGTTCATACAGTTTGTGCGAACTGGTTTTTAAATTACCCCCCCCACACACATACTATCAAAGTGGCTCCTGGGTGCTGCGCTGTGATGGAGAAACAGGCAATGGAGCGGCCGGCGTGAGGGAAGGAGAAGGCCACTTTCCCTCTTTCTTCTCCCTGCTCCTCCTCCTTCCCTCATGCCGGCCAGTCCATTTCCCATTTCTCCTTTGCAGAGCAGTGACCAGGATCCACTTTGATAGTGGGTGGTGGTGGTGGTAATTTAACAACTGGTTCACCCAGGTCAGGTTGTCCATCACGGGAGGATCGTCCTACATATGTGGTGGAGCTGGAGGACAGGGCTGGGCCATGCCTCCCACGACAGCCAACATGACCCTGGGCGAACCATTAAATTATTTGAATCCCACCACTGGCTTTAGATAGATATTATGTTGAAGAAGAAGGTCCTGAAAATAACTGGCATCAAATCAGGTAGGGCTTTAGAGCTCAAAACAAACAGAATGACATTACTAATAGCCAATGTAGAGCTTGCTACCCTGATGTGTGTATAGCAGCTTTCACCCACTACGAAGCAGGCTATGACAGTTTGCGCCCATTGTAGCTTGTGAGTAATTTTATTTTCAGAATTTCCCAAGATTTTTGAGTTGTTTTCCCCTTTAAGATTTTCATCCATGGAATCCTCCCCAAGCTCTCTCTAAATTTGTTAAAGTCAGCTTTTTGAAAGTCTAAGACACTGGTTTGATTATGTTCTATTGTTTGTGTTTGCATTGTATTGAATTCCAATATGTCATGGTTGGTCTCTCCCAAATTTCCAACAACTTCAATTTCCTACAGACACACAGACACACACACACACCACTGGTGGTAGTGAGAGAGTTCCTGTCACCAGGGCTTCTTTCCCCAGCAAAGGCTGCAACTGGGCACATTAGCCAAAGCTGAGTAACAGCCCTAATCACAACCTTCTTTGCCTATCTAACATGAGTTTTGAATCTAGGACAGGGCTGTCAAACTCCTGGCCCATGGGCTGGATGTGTCATGTGCTGGCCACGTCCATGTCCGGTTTAGTGAAGAGGAAAACATGATGTCACGTGACACTGCTGTGACCACACCAGTTTGACACCCTTGTTCTAGGACAATGTTTTTAAAACTTGGCAACTTCAAGATGTGTGGACTTCAACAGCTGACACAAAAGAAATAGTGCAATTCTGGGCACAGCTATGGGACAACCCAAAGAACCGTTGATATTAATCTCTTCACACTCTATCACCACTGACCACAACTGTCTTCCATTGTGCCATCGATCTTTGCACAAATCTTCTGATATTTCTACTGACTCTTATTTCTAAGCACTTGATTATCCAATCATGTGGCAGAGAGTCAACTGCCTTCTTGTAATCAATCGAAGCCACTTCAGGCTGGTTTTCCTTGTCTTGCAGTTTTCCAAAATCATCTAATCCACCATAATAAGGACTCAATAGATGGACCAAATTGCCAAATGCAGTCTTGCATTATTATTGGTTTATTGTACTGGCTGACTGTGCAACAAACCAATAATAATATCCCCCAGTGAGGCACTACTTTGATGTAATTGTAGAATTGTGTGCTCTGAGGAAGATGAGAGCTATGCCAGAAGTTCAATCTTACTAGACAGATTGTATCAGAGGAGCTGGATGAAGAAAGTCTCTCCATAAACAATATGATGAGATGTAGCTTGTAGAAACCTACAGTATTCCAGATTGATCATTGCCTGGGTCAATAAGGACTGCCCTAGATTCCTGGACATCTGGTGACAAGTGGGCTACAGGATCCAGGACTGGGACAAACAGAAGAACAACTTCTTCTGTGGCAAAAAAACAAAAAACAAAGATAGTATCACTACTAATAAATGTATAGGGTACAATTCCAAAACAACTGGAGCACCATTCGAATGCCATCAGCATTGACAAAATCACCATTAGTCAATTGAAAAAGGTGACTTTACTTGGAGCTGATTATATCCTACAACAATACCTTTAACACCTTCCAATGGCAACAACTTCCTATCCCAGGTCCTTGGGAAGGACTCAATACATGGATAAAAATCCCAGATCCAGTCTAAATATCTGGCTGATGGTGTTGATCTATGTAGGGATTATACGTGCAGGCTGGCATGGTGGCATATCTACCAGCTGTACCATGGTAATCTGAGTCTCCCTGGAGCCTCATCTCTCTGGAGCTTCATCTCCCATATCTTTCGCTCATTGCAGGCTGGCTATCTTCCAGCTGTACCATGAGAAGCCTCCCTTATTCTTCCCAGGTCTCTTCATACTCAGAGAATGTCTGTTTTGTCTTTACCCTGACAGACTCTGATACCAGCAGGTGAAATCATACAATAACAAGCAGGTATCCAGTTCCACTTAGTATTCCCTGATGGACAGCACCTTAACCAATTATATAGCACCTCATTGTATGGGCATGTATCTTCTCTGACCTATCATGATGTTACATGTGTGTCTTCCCTTGCAAGAATAAAAGGGGGCTTTGGAGTTGTCTCTGAGCTCTCATTCCGAGATACAATGGCTGTGTGTCTTACTTTCATGAGAGACCACCACAGATCTATCCCAATAATGCTATAATTTCAGACTGAAAGATAGGGAGGCGAGATCTGTGCCTTATGCAGACATTTCCAGTTTAGCAAAAATACGTTCCGCTCTGGCTGATAAAACAACCCCGACAGTGGGTGACCGGATTGCAGCATAGCCCACAACATTGCCTAATTCAAGTAAGGCTTTGTTTCCTAAGATGGATAGAGGTAAGCAAGGTTCTTGCCCGTGAATTGCAAGGCAGTGGTTTAGAACTCCAGCCTCTGCCAACAGCTGCATTGCATGCTTGAGTAGAGGGCTGACAAGATGTAATTAAGTCCATGGGAAAAAGATAAACAAACTTGTACAAATAGCTGCAAGCTAGTTTTCAGTGGGCTGCAAAGGACCCAAAACAACAACTTTTGAGAAATTGGCAGGGCAGTTTGAATAAGCCAAAAGCTTGGATTAAAAACAAGACCTGATTCGACTTTCCCAGTGATAGTCTCCAGCTATAGTGGGTTTCAGTTCATTTGGAGGGACTTAATTACAAAAGATTGGATTAGGTTAAGTTTCCCCTTGTTGCATTTATTTTTCACAGTAGACAAGTTCATTCTTGAAGGTGTTGCATTTTATTTTTTATTTTGTTTTTTGGCTTGATTCTGGCTGAGACCTTTTCAGAGAAACTAAGGAGTCAGGCTGTGACAGCAAGCCAGCTTCTGAGTTGGAAGTAAACAACAAATACAGGGCAATATTATTTGTGCCCAGCTAGCATTTGACCTGGGTTGTTTTTTAAAAAAGGAAGAAGGGTGAGACTTAATATAGAGTGAGATGTAATGAGGAAATCCCAGAACTGTATACCATTCTAGAGCCAGTTTGGCCAGTGGTTAAGGCGCTGGCCTAGAAACCAGGAGACAGTGAGTTCTAGTCCCACCTTAGTCATGAAAGCCAGCTGGGTGACTTTGGGCCAGTGACTCTCTCTCAGCCCAACCCATCTGACAGGGTTGTTATTGTGGGGAAAATAGGAGGAAGAAAGAGTATTAAGCATGTTTGCTGGCTTGAGTTACTTATAATTGGGGTCCCCAACTCCCGGGCTGTGGACTGGTACCAGTTTTGTAGCCTGTTAGGAACTGGGCCATGAAAGTTGTGTGCATATGCAGGATCTAGGATCTAGGATCTTGGCGAGCGAAACCATCCTCCCCTCCACAGTCCAGGGAAGACAATTTTTCTTTAGAAAAACCAATCCCCGGAGCCAGAAAGGTTGGGGACCACTGACTTATAAAGCAATAAAGGTGGAATAACAAACCAATAAATTCTTAGCAAGTCAAAATCCATCCAAGAAAACTGTGATGAACCACATCTTCATTGTGGCGCATATGAGCTGTGGTGGCGCAGTGGTTAAAATGCAGTATTGCAGGCTAACTCTGCTCATTGCCAGGAGTTCGATTCTGACCGAATCGAAAGGTTGGCTCAGCCTTCCATCCTTCTGAGGTCAGTAAAATGAGGACCCAGATTGTTGGGGGCAATATGCTGACTCTGTGAACAGCTTAGAGAGTGCTATAAAGCACTATGAAGCTGTATATAAGTCCAAGTGCTCTTGCTCTTGCTATTGTTGCCAAGAAAACTACATGGATTTTCCATGTAGTCAACAGTAACTGAGCTAAGTTCAAGGGAGACTTTACATTTTACAGGATTAGTCATATGATATTGTATAAGAGTAGAAGATATAGACAGATTATTTGAATGTTCTCATTTTCCTATGTAGTTTGTTTTGACTTTCCCAACTCTTTATCTGTTGCCTTGCCAGTTCTTATGTACTGGGGGAAATGAGATATTATGTTCCTTCATAGCTTTATTTAGCACTCTGTACATATGTTTGATTATACAACAAAAATTAAGTCATAAAGCTTTAATATACATCTCTCTGTCATCCTATGTAAAGACAACATCATAAATGAATTACAATAACTTTGCAAATTACTTAGATCATCTGTAACAAATAAATATTTCACTGTGCATTTCCCATATGATTTTATGCTTGTTTTATGAAGTGCTGTTTTGAATGGATCTATTGTGTATGTTTTTAAATGCTGGTTTTTATTGTTGATTGCTTCAGATGCTTTTAGTAAAAAAGCAGGTTTCAAACCTTTTAAATATATGATTTTTTTAAAAAAATTCCCAATAAATGCCAAATGCTTCCTATCTGATTAACAACTCAGCATGCAATCTTGCTTAATATAGCTTATGCTGTAATTACTCCCATATCAACAAACTGTTTTACGAATGGTGAACTTGTACATGCTTGTATGCAGTGATCTGAAGGCTACATAAGGTGAGAAAACCCAGAAGTAATATATTTTTGGTGATTTTTTTTTCTCCCATAAAGGAATAAATTGGGTGTTGGCAACAGTGTCTTTAATTTTTCCCAACAAAAGAGGTTGAAGTGGCAGTTTGTTCTATGCTAAATGTATTCCCCAAAGAATGTGTGAAGCAAAGAGGGTTGGTTTTGGTAATGGTAGAATTAAATAACTTTAACCATTGCTTCAAACCTCTGTCTGTTTGATATTTTTCGTGTTTCAATGAACATAATTTGAGAACTTCCGGATGACTATGCATGATTCAGCTCAAAGTGGGCTCCCTCTTAACCAATTAGATATCTCAGTGTTTCTCAACCTTTGCCATTTTAAGAGGTGTGGAGTTCAACTCCCAGAATTCTCCAGCCAGCTATGTTGAAGTCCACACCTCTTAAAATAGCCAGGGTTGAGAAACATTGAGATATATGCTTTGGAATCCAGAAATCAAAGGTTACTCATCCAACAAATAACTTCCCCTCTTTAAAGAATGAAAGAAAAAAGATTTCCTCCATCTTCAAAGAAAGAGATTGTTGGAAGCCCTTCCCTCTATCTCTAGCCAGCCCAAATTTCAGATTCGATGCCCTTTTCTTTTGTTTGGATAACGAATATCATTCCAATTTTGATTGATCACAAAATCTGCTCTCTTTCTTTGTATGCCTCTGCAGGATTCTGCCGGCAAATTAAAACCATCTGAGGAGGCACAATGATTGTTTCGCTTCAGTTTTTTTTATCTCAAACAAAAGGCCTCTAAACTCTGAAATGTGTTCCAGCTCTCCCCGAAGGCAGCTTTTTCTCCATTTTTATTTTATTTTTTATCGGTGTCAACAGCTTCCAGTATGCTTGTTTTGCTGGTTCAGAATTGTTATTATTGTTGTTTTTATAGGGAGTGTAGCATCCTGAGGAATAATGAATGTTTAACACGTGGGAGGCATTTTTTTTTCCAAAATGAAGATGCCTTAAATGGCAGCAGCGTTGAGGATGGCATGGGGTGCGTATTCTTGAGCATGGAAGTGTGTACGTGTATGCATACTCGTATGTGTATATGTGTATGTAGATACAGGTAGACCTTGACAGTTCATTTAGTGACCATTCAAAGTTACAACAACACATTTAGCACATCTTTCGATCTTGCATACTTCTTTGTGTGACTGATTAATTACGTGCCATCAAACTAGAATTGACCCATTTTGACCTGACCACATAGATAGAATTTCCCCATGACAATCACTCCTTTACCAAGTCCTTCAAGTCATCCAATGATGCAACTGAGTCCATTCACCTAGTTACTTGTGGTCGTCTTCTCCTCTTCGCTTCTACCTTTACCTGATGATCAGAGCCTTTTCCAGAGAGCTGGGTCTTCACGTAAGATATCCAAAATAGGGTAATTTTAGCCTGGTCATCTTTGACTCAACAGGTCAAGAGGAAGAAGAAGAAGGATCTTTGACTCAAAACTATGGGTTGATTTATTCAATGATCCCTCCAATGCCAACTATTCTTCCTGTCCACATTTAGATTAGAAAATGTTATTTGCAAAAAGTGGCATTATGAAAAACTGCAAACAAAAACTCTGTTTGTAGGAATGTATACATTTTACCAAAATCACAAAACTGCATCTCACTTACTTCAGCCATGTCATATGGGGGAATTCACGGGAGAAAGCAATTGTGTTTGGAAGAGTTAGTGGTAAAAGGCCACCAGGCTACCAAAGAGCACCGTGGCTGGACTCCATCAAAGCTGACACCAGCCAGAGCATAGAACAACTCAAAGAAGCAGTGCAAGATTGGAAGATGTGGAGAGACCTGGCCCATGGAATTGCCAAAAGTCAGGCATAACTGAATGGATAACATCATAATCAATCAATCAATCAATCAACTATTTTCCATTTCTAAATAAGAAGTGTGTTGAGCAAAAAGGAAGTCTCTGTGAAGGAGATAGGTTTCTTACTTCTCCTGAAGAACCATATTGCTTTAGCATCAATGCAGCTAAGGACAGCTTAGCCTTGTCTCACTCATGAACTGAGGATGCAATATAGATGTAAGGCCATTGCAGGGAAAAAAAAGATGCTACTGGAGCATGTTTCTGCTGCGTTAAGTGCTAGTGCTGAATTGTCCTCAGATGTGGACTCTCAAGCCCATATTACAGTGGTTAAACCTTTGAGGAACTACAAAGTTCTTGGCTGGTTTTGATAGGTTAACCATCTACATTTGTGAAATCTGGTGAATCTCTCTCCTCATTCCACAAAGATCGTTGTTATAATAAAAGGCAGTAGTGTTTGGTATATGTATATCACATTTTAAAAACTGACACATGCTCTGGGCATATGACAAACTTGATGGTGGCTTGAAAAGCCTAGACTAAGAACTCAGTACAACGGATGGCTTTTCTCTGATAATATAACTTCTTGGAAATTGTATTTATTTTTGCATGTTGATAACAGTTGGCTGCACAATGCAGAATCTCATAAGAAAAGCAAGCATTAAAAGGGCAGATCCATATGTAGCAATTACAGAGGCAGACGTATTGAGATCATGGCAGATCATAATAATCATAACTAATTTTTCCCCATTGATTTCACACAATTTCAATCCTAATTTCATTTGTTTTCTACATTCCAATAATGAACAGATTTAGAGAAGGATATATATATATTTGAAAATGGAACTGTAGCTCACTGTTTAAGTCTGTCTCTCCCAATAAGGCATTATCCAGATGTCTGGGGCCTCAACTTCCAAAACTCCCAGACATTAAATGTGCTGTATGGAGTTGTAGAGGGGTGCAATGCAGAGGTGGGCTGCACTTACGTTGACAGCCGGCTCGCTGGTTGGGAGCGTGCCCATGCACGCTTGCTTTGCTCGCAGGTACCGCTTTGGGGCTGAAATGCAGCTTCAAACATGCAGCTAATCTACTCAGGCAACTCTGGTGAGCACAGCAGAGGTGGTGTGGAACTCAGTTGGGCATCATGGGTGGGGGAACGAGCCAAAAAGTTAGTTATATATGGAAAGGATAGCACAAGGGCGGGTGAGCAGGTCCAGCCAGTGATCACAGCTAGCAGGTTTGGTACAACCACGCAGCAGCGCACCACTGGTGCAATGGCTCAGTGGTTAAAAGACAGTCCAGGTTCAAGACCCGAGCACTGTGCAGTGGGGTGAACTCCGTTCCCTTGCTGCAACTCCTGCTCTCCTAGCAGTTCGAAAGTATGCAAATGCAAGTAGATAAATACATACCACTCCCGTGGGAACTCGCAAATGTGAGTAGATAAATAGGTACCATTTTGCTGGGAAGATAACAGCATTCTGTGTATCTCAGCTTACAGTCATGCTGGCCACATGACCAAGGGAATGTCTTGGGACAATGCTGGCTAAGAAACGGAGATGAGCATTGCCCCCTAGAGTCAGACATGACTGGACAGGGGAAACCTTCACTTTTATATAAGCTTGAATTTTGGACATATCTGAAGCACAAGAGATTGGGGAAAACTCAAACTTTTTACACAATGTTCTTACGCATTAAATATGAGAAAAAAATGTAACATTTACAGAAAGTAAAGATGTTAAAAAGTACTGCACATTTGAGGGCATTGCAGAGGCTTGCTGCTTTAGTCAAAATGCTGAAAGCAGCAACATGCTGTGGCAACCTCCACTCCTTTGGTACCTGTGTGCAACACTGCAATGTACATTCAGAAAAGGCAAAGGTGGTATAATCACAATAGACCAGTGTTGCTCTTGGAATCTGCCCCTTTGTGCCTTCCCCAGCGGGTGATGCTAGACACACGATCACTTAAATATGAAAAAAAATGGGAAAAAAAATGAAAAAAAAGAGTATAAATTATGTTATTACTGGTCATCCTTGACTTCTGACCACAACTGAGCCCCAAATTTCTGTTGCTAAGTGAGACACTTGTTAAGTGAGTTTCGCCCCAGTTTACGTCCGATCTTTAACTTTACTTTATTGTCATTACACCTCGTACGATGAAATTAAATGCCATCTTCAGTGTACCTTATACATAAGAAAAAAACTATAAAAATAAAAAAACGCACATCCTTCACATTCTGTACAATTGAATTAAAAACCCCTGATATTGCATTAATTTTGCACTCTACAGTAGAATATAGTTCCTGCTATCTTGCGACAGTTGTTAAGTGAATCACTGCAGTTGTTCAGTTAGTAACACGGTTGTTAAGTCAATCCAGCTTTCCCATTGACTTTGCTCATCCAAAGGTCACAAAAAGGTGATCACATGACCCCGGGACACTGCAACCGTCATAAATACGAGTCAGTTGCCAAACGTCTGAATTTTAATCACGTGACCCTGGGGATGCTGCAATGGTCGCAACTGTGAAAAACGGTCGTAAGTCACTTTTTTTCAGGTGCCATTGTAACTTTGAATGGTCACTAAATGAGCTGTTGCAAGTCGAAAACTATCTGTAAACCCAAGCCAAAATTATGGAAATTTATTCCCTGAAGTCCAGGCTAGGCTAGCTGAGAAGCCAACTGGCCTCTCTGAGTAGCGATCTCTCTCTCTCTCTCTCTCTCTTTTTTTTTTTCTGTTTCTGTTTCCCCCCATCCCCAATCCTCACATAAGGCCCTCCCCACTGTAATGGGGAATTCCACCACTGGCATAACACCAGTGAAGCTTTGAGGAAGGAATGGCATCCAAGCCTTCTTCTCCACTCGGCTCTAGGCCAAAGGATGCTGTTTTGCGCACATACGAGTGCCAGTTGGAGAATGCTGTGTTGTTAACAGTTCCTATTCAGTCTGATAAAAAATGGGAACGTGCCTTTGAATTTCTTTCAAAGGAATAGATGATTTAGGAGAACGTGTGCAGGGTGGAGTGTGGCGTTCGTGCGCTGATTGAGGGCATTCACACACAAGTCTTTCTGGCAGTTTCCGGAATCAGCTCCGGGCTGATCCCTCTTCTCTCGCACAGGTGTCCTTGCATGCGAAAATAAGATTAAGCACAGGGAGGTGCCCAACATCAAATGAAATTGTTGCTGAGCAACCCACTGTGTGTCGAGTCATACCAGGCAAAGAATTCTTATTTTGTCTCAAAGATGCTTTTTGAAAAGGCAACTGGACTCTTTTTTTTCTTTGAAGAAGACAGTTCACTTCTCATCCAATATCCCACCACCCATCATGTCAAAACTAATCCTTCCATCACCCGCACCATCCTGCCAGAACCGCTGAAGCTTTGTGGATGAGAAATGAAACTTCTTCTTCTTCTTCTTCTTCTTCTTCTTCTTCTTCTTCTTCTTCTTCTTCTTCTTCTTCTTCTTCTTCTTCT
>JANHFL010006048.1:2805-16539 GCA_032468155.1 Oxyrhabdium leporinum
GAGTCAGGTTCACTGTAGTCTCAGAACTTAAGGACTAGTTTGGTAATATTTTCCAAATTGTTAGGCATAATTTTTAGAGAGATACATAGAGATATTTAGTTCAGATATCTATTTTGACCAAGGTATGTTATGCTTCCAGAATGTGGGTAGTGAGAATTTTAAAAGTGATGAGAGCCAGAATTTGTACAACTTATATAAATTAAGTTTGACACAAATGAGACTTGATATTCAACTGATAAGAACACTTGAGCTTAGCCAAGAGGCCACGAAGCAATCTCACATATTTTGTTCACTCTCTTCTTTTTGGTGTGGATATATTTTGCTTCAGTCTTCTGTTTAAAACCCTGGCAAGGCATGTAAAAGGAGGGAAAGAGATTGTGTTACCTAGTTGGATAATGAACGTCTGCAAGCAACCAACCAAGCTCAGAAGAAGGCTAAGACCAAGACTAACCAAGAATACCATAGTGGGAATGAAAGCAAGAAAGAGAAATAACAGACATATTCTGGATTCTGAATATACAACAGAGTTCAAAATATTATATATATTATGTATATTATATACATACATACATACATACATATATACATACATACCATATCATACCATACCATACCATACCATACCATACCATACCATACCAAACCATACCATACCATACCATACCATACCATACTGGAACCAACAGGAATAAAAACAAATCTGTTTCATTTTCTTTCAGTGTTATGTCTCTAATTTCATTTTCATTTCAATTTTTCTTTAGATGATAATAGAACCTGGTTCTGTGGCCTTGTAACTTTCTGTGCCAAAAATCTATTACATTTCTGTAGGATTACTTTCATCATCAATCAATCAGCTGCTCTTTTCTTTTCTAAGTACAATGGAAAAGTCAAATAATCAAACAACTGTTTCTGTAAACTGGTAATCACTCAGTCCAATTTTACATAATAAATGCTTCTCACTTTAAATCAAAATTAAGGCTGACCAACATAATGACAGTTTATCTTTGTAACCAGGACTATAGACAGCACGGATGTAAATAAATCATTACTTGAGAGAACACCTTTCCCCAGGTGTAGCCAGATAATTTTGGGAAGGGCATCTTCAATTGTTTCAAGTGACATATTTTCCATGCTTTATTTAGTGTTTCAGATCAATGCAAATTTTGAGCTAATCAATATTTATTTGAACTGATTTAATTTTGCCTTTATTTTGGAGGTTTTTAAATTTTCCTACAGCAATTCCAATGGATAGTATCTAATCTATAGACTCCCAGTAAACACTTTTTGGTTGCATAAGTTAAATAAAATAAAATAAACTATTGACCGTTTCTATGCAGGCTTCATTTGGTGAGTTCTTTTCTTTTTGATAGGTTTATGTTTACAGATTTAATTGGATGTGGTTTTCTTTTTCTGAGTTTGAATTGTAACTTTATCATTTACCTTTATTTTATTGTTGATCCACATTTGTTAATGTAAATATATATATAAATATAATAAATGAATAAACAAGATATGGACTTAGTCTGACTATTCAAGGTAGTTTTCTCTGTTTCCTTAATACTCTCAGTAATCCTATTACATTGCTTCAAATACTGAATTATCTGCAGAAAGTGAATTAAACAGATAAATACATAAATTCACAGATAACTTTAGTTATATTTTCTATGATAGTACTTATGTTTTTGGAAACTGCACCTGTAGAGGTAGTTCCTGACTTACAAACAAAATTTAGCCCACATTTTCTGATGCTAAGCATGAGAGATGTTAAATGAATTTTGCTTCCTTTTATGACTTTTCTTGCCACAGCTGCTAAGTGAATTACTTAATACTTGTTAAGTTAGTAAAATAATTGTTAAGCAAATCTAGCTTACCCATTGATTTCTCTTGTCAGAAGGTCGTAAAAGTGATCACATGATCCCAGGTTACTGCACCCATCATAAATATGAACCAGTTGCCAAGCATCTGAATTTTGATCATGTGACCTTGGAGGTTGCTGAAACAGTTATTTGTGAAAAACGGTGGTAAGTCATTTTTTAAAGTGCCAGTCACTAAACATCTTGAACAGTCACTAAATCATCTTCTTCTTTTAACGACCCCATAATCCCTTGCAAGGTGGAGTCTGGGCAGCTGAATGGAGCTGTTTACTGGCCGGATGCCCTTCCTGTCCCCAATGCGGAGCTTTGTTCAGCAGATATATTCTCATTGTGAGAGAGGGAAATAACTGCCTCTACCTAGGATCAAACTCACAGCCTCCTGATTGTGAGGCGAGAGCTCCACCTCTAGGCCACCGCATCACTCTTTGAACAGTCACTAAATGACTGGTTGTAAATTGAAGACTACCTGTAATGGAAATTCTTGTGGGACTATGCGGCTGACCTTCTCATTGATAGCTAATTACAATTGTAATTATTTATTATTTTATTTAATTAAATTTATATACCGCCCCATTCCGAAGACTACTAATGTAATCCCTCCTCCCTCTTTGTTTCTATAAACATCCCTTCAGTCCTACACTTGATCCACATCTCATTTAATAATCTTATCATTTTTTTTCTTCTTCCAGCAAAAAACCCATATAAAATTTCATGACTTTCAAAAACATTTTTCCCTCCAACCAAACAGATCAGCTTTGCCATCTCAAACCATTCTGACATTTTCAAAATCTATTCTTCCACTGTGGGGATTTTATTATTCTTCCATTCTTGAGCATAAAATAGTCTTGCTGTAGTTACCATATGCAAAATGAATTTGCTGTGAGTCTTTTCTATCATTGTATGTAAGTCCCAATTAAAGGAAGTTTGGTTTCCTCACTATATATCATTAAAAGCCTTTGCATTATTGTGTGAATTTGTATCCAGAATTTCTGAGCTTTCTCACAATTCATCATGCATGATAAACTATCCCCTTATGTTCTTGACATTTCCATCCCTGGTTTGAAATATCTTTGAACATTTTTTATGATTTCTCTGGTGTAATATGCCAACCATGCGTCATTTTATAAAAAAATAAATCTCTTAAATTATGAAACAATGTAAATTTAATGCTAGTTACAGACTTTCTTTCCCAAGTGTCCATCTGTATATGAACTGTCCAAAATTAATAGCCCAGTTTGTCATGCAATCTTTAACTCCTCTTCCTGATCAAATATTAACAAAATTTATATGCTTTTGCTATACACATTCATCATTTGAACACAATTCAAGTTCTGGTTTATGTTTTTCAATTCCAACTATCTTTTTATCCATATTAAAACTTTCTTTTACCTGACTAAGTATTATTTGATACAACTTTCCATGGATTTAAAAAACATAACAGAACTAAAAAGCTCAGTAGGGAAGATTGAATGGAGTTGTTTCTGGGAATGTGATCATCAATTAAATAAGTATTGAAAGTATATTGTGACTGCTAATGAAATTTGATATGGAAACTAGATGGTATGTAGTACACCTTAATGGTTGTCTAACTCCTTCTCAAAACATTCATTCAAGGTGAAACAATATAACAGAAAAAGAAAAGGGTTCTTATTTCTGTCACTCTTTAGTGATAGGCTTTTTATGAGCCTTCTCTTCAACTACATGTATAGTTCAACTGTATGTATATCATTTTTTTTTATGCCTGGAGGAGATTCCTCTTTATATGAATATCTAGAGATGGTACATTTATAGGAAAGTTTTATTATGTGAAAAAGTGCAGTAATATGTAAAATATTATACTCCACTTCTATAGACACCCCCCTGAAATAAGACGTAAAATATTTGAATATCTGGTTTTTTAAATAAATAAAATAATATATAACTATGAAAGGGAATATGTGGCAGCTATAGGAGACTGTCTGGGGAGTTAATGGGACTAATTATTATATTATCAAACAGCTAAATATATTCAAGCAAAGATATTTTATGAAAGTGTTTTTCCTTGCTCACTATGAAGTATTAGTAATCTTTGGGATTTAATTCATACCAAATGAGTTATCTATGGGATAACTAGCAACTAATTAATTGAATGAAACGGGTTGAAATCGCCAATTCATTGTTTGGGCCACCTTGAGATACATATAGAGAAAATTGTTTTTAAAATTCAACATATAACAAAAAGAGAGGAAACTCACCACCATCACCACTAACAACATGATTTAAAGATATGTGTTGTGTTTGTATCAGTGATATTCAAAGGAAAAATAAAAGAATAAATTTGCCAGCTTCTAAACATGCAACTTGTTTTATCCAAAGCTAAGGTTGCTTCTGTGTTTGCTGAAATAAATGAAATATGTAAGGTCACCTTGTATAAACTGTTTGTTGTTTTCAGCTATGGAACTGCTTTTCTTTCTTGTTTTCATTTCTGACGACTAGTTCTCCTTTTATTCTGTTCATCTAAAGATAGGGAAAATCTCTTTGCGCGGGGAGCAGATGACAAGTGACATTATTACCAACATCACATCACTTTGGACATCACAGCTCTGAAGATAAAAGAATATTAAAAGTTGCTGCCAGAGGCTTTTTACATTTCCTGACTTGGTAGATGGTATTCTGGATAAAGAGAATGAACTCTTTCTGAAATTTCAATAAAATGATGTTTTCTTGCCCCTACAGAAAGAATGTTTGAACAAATACTTTATATACTTTCACACTAGTTTATGGTTGTTAATAAATGTTTCTCTTAGAACATTATACAAAAGATATTAAGGGGCATGGCCAAAAGGAAATTATTTCCTCCATCCTTCCCCAAGGGGAGAAAAATGAGACATACAAATACTTTATTTTATTATAGTTTGATTTTGCTCCTGGTATGCTTTGAATATTATAGCATAGTCTCTGAATATTAAAAAGGCCTATATTTTCTGAACTAAATAGTGTGGAGACGATATCTGATAATATACCACCTTAAAATATGAAAATACTTTGGAAGGACACATACGGAAGCTAAAGCTCAAATACTTTGGCCACCAAATGAGAGGAGAGGACTCATTAGAAAAGACATTGATGTTGGGAAAGATTGAACGCAAAAGGAGAAAGAGGATAGCAGAGGATGAGATGTTTAGATAGTGTCATTGACATGGAGGGCATGGATTTGGGAGATAGGGTGGCCTGGCTTGCTGTGATCCATGGAATTGTGGAGAGTTGGGCATGACTTAGTGACCAAACAACAACAACGAAAATACTGTAATATTATTCTTAACTAATGGCTAAAAATATCTTCTTCTCAATGTATAACACAGGATGAGAATAGAATAGGTTGCTTTGGTTTTTGGCAGGGGTGGGCTACTGGGGGTTTGCGGGCGGACCCTTAGCGAAGATTCTGCGGGNNNGTTTTGACTACAACCCCTCTAACAGCATGAGAAAGTACCCCTTCCCTATTTCCCATGTGTAATTATGTGGCAGCCTGTAGCGGCCTCTTCCTAGACTGACACCTAGAGCATCCGGAGCTGGGGCGAGGCCGTTTTCGCCTTCCCAGAGGAAAGCCTCTGGACGTTGGGGAAGGTGAAAACAACCCCCCCACACACACACCATGGTGCAGGAGGCTGACTAGGCCATGCCCACCATGGCCACGCCCACCCAGCAACCAGGCAGAGAACCCATTGCTGAGGTTTTTGAAGCCCACCCCTGGTTTTTGGTCAATTAAACTACATGTTATAATTCTTACTATCTGTTTCTTCTTTCTGCTGCTAATATTATTTCTATCTTTTCATGCAGTTTATACTAATAATAGTATGTCTACTACATCTATGCTATTTTTCAAATCCTTATCCTATAATATAGTTTGTCACATTTGCATCTTCCATAAATTATGCTTCCTCTTCTTTCAGGTTGATATTAAAAAATAACATTTATTTTTATGACTCCTTGCTGTGTCCAGTGATGGGATTCAAATAATTTAACAACCGGTTCTTCCTAATGACCATCTGGGGAGGGTGTGGCTGGTGGGGGTGTCATGTGACTGAGTCATTTTACGTAGCAGTTCTGGTAGCCTTAAGGACAACTTAAGAATATACCCAATTATTATGGAAAGCAAGTTATGAGCAAATAGCTAGTTAGGTAGCTAGTTAGCTAGACAAACAGATAGACAGACAGACAAACCAACCACCATTTAAGTGTGAACCAGCAGGGTAGAAAAGCTAATGCAGTCCTAGGTTTCATCAACAGAAGATTAGTTTCAAGATGAAGTGATAGTACTGATTTATACTGGTGAGCCCACACTTGAAATACTGTGTCCAGTTCTGTTCACTCCGATATAAAAAAAAATGTTAAGATCCTAGAAAGAATGTAGAGAAGAGCAACAAAGATGATAAGGGGTCTGGAGATTAAACCATATGATGAACAATCAAGGGAAGTAGGTATGTCTAAGCCCAACAAGGAGAAATATTGTGACTGATATGATAACAGTCTTCTGGTACTTCAAGATGTGTCACAAAGAAGACAATGTCAACTTATTCTCCAAAGCACCTGAGGGCAGGACAAGAAGCACTGGATGGAAGCTCATTAAAAAGAAATCCAACTTGGAACTAAGGAGAAATTTCCTGATGGTGAGTATAATTTATCAGTGGAATGGCTTATCTCCAGAAGTTGTGGGCGCTCCATCACTGGAGACTTTCAAGAAGAGATTCTTAAATGCAATCTGAAGACAGTCTGTCTGTCTGTCTGTCTGTCTGTCTGCCTGCCTGCCTGCCTGCCTGCCTGCCTGCCTGCCTGCCTACCTGCCCGCCTGCCTGCCTGCCTGTCTATCATCGATCTATCTATGCTTTGCTACCATTAAAGATTGCAACTGCTTTATTTTAATAATCTTTGATTTTCTTCTTACACACCTCTCAATGTTTTAAAATAGCATAATACCCATGGTCGTTTGCAGAAAGACTGCAAACTAAGAGTGCATTTGCCTAGTAGTTGGTACACTAGGATGGCATTACACTGGAAATAAATTGTATCATAAAAACTTAATACGAAAACTGGCGTTTTATGAAATCCTCTAAAGTCTGTCTGCTTCTCTGGTTTTCATTATTGTACAATTGTACATCCAGGGTTCTTTGCAAATTAATTTTCAGCATTTTGGAGGGGAAGGGCTGATAAATAACAAATTAAGTTTGTGAAGCAGTTGTAGGATAAACCTTCATTGACCAGCTGGTATGAATTATGTTAAGCTGGCTGTTTTTAAGCAGCTTTGAAGACTGTTGGGTTTCTGTTTTAAATTTTAATAACCCCAGTGTTCATCTTACAGAAAGTATAAAGATCATTTTTGTTTAAATTTTAGTAACACCAGCGTTCATCTTACAGAGAGTTATAGAAAGATTTTCTACTGAGGTCTAATCATTTTTTGCAGGACCACTTGCATAGACTAGGGTGAGTTAACCACCCTAGGCAATTGATGTTGAGGGGCCGGAACTAATAGATTTCTGGCTGGCAGTGAGTTTGTTGACCTTGGATGGTGAGGCACTTTATTTCATCCCCAATACAGAAAGAAGGCTCACTGTCAGCTGACAATCTGGTAGACTTCTCTCTGAGGGTTTGATGGACAGAGCTCTCCTTGTCTTTTGCTGTGGGCAGCAAAATGTTATGCATAGCAATTGTTGCTTTTTCCCCAGTCCATAGCATATGTGGCTTCCTTGTTGAGAAATGAGGCCAAACAGGTTGCTAAGCAACCTTCTGAAATTCAGCATAGTACATATAGTGTTTATTAGTGTTAGAACAAATGTTTTTGGTTTTTTTCCCCCCATAAACATATGAAGATGCATGATTAGAGAAACATATAGCTACAAGAACTCCTGCCCCACTGAAGTTTCTAGCTGCTCCAAGAAATAAGCATCCTAATTGTGGTTCTTCTAATAAGTATTTTTTTTTTAAAAAAAGTAAAATGTAAAGAAACAAAATACAATATTTAGCTAATTTGAGCATTAATTTCCGCAACATAGTTTTGGAATCATTTAGACAGCCTATTCTACATACAGAAATGTTATTTTACAGCCTTCCTCGGGAACTGTGCAGGGGCAGTCATATCAAACTATTTTTGAGCCAAATGTCTTTTTTTTAAATTGCAGGTTACAGTGTCCTGTTTACTCTGAAATTGCATAACGTATTTTGAAATCCCAGGGGGAAAAAAAGAGATCATTTTTAATATAAAGTTTTTAGGATCTCTTGAACAAATGGAATTGCAAGAATGATTGATCTACAGTGAGTTTGTTGTTGTTGTTCGAGTGGCCATAGAAATTGTGATTCTTTTAACAATTCATTGGGTGCCGCCCTATTCTGCAAGGGCAAAATCAGAGTATGGTTACAGTGGCACAATGGGCAGAATTTCTCTTCCTTGTATTGTTTGTATATAGAACTATCTGCAACAGGCTTTCAAAAAGTCAAGACAGAAGCCACAATCATACAACTGGAGTGCTGTGTATTTGGCACACATTAAAAAACAACAACACTGAGTCTAATTGTACACTCAACAGCTGCCATCTTGACTTCCTATCACCAACCCCTGAAAATGCCCCTATACACAATAGTGGATGTCTTACTTTTCCACTACAGCATGAAAAACATTTCTGGCTGTGAAAATCTTTCTTGTAAAAAAAATACTGAAAAATAGAACTTTGTTTATTCCCTTCTTATCACTTGTGAATGGTAATTCACCCAGGATATGCAATTATGTGCTGAAAGCGATTATTTATCCAAATTATACATAAATGCAAAGTTTTTAAAGTGGATGGCAATTTACATTGTTGATAGCATCCCACAGAAGATGTAACACCTATAATGATTGTGCCAAGAAAAGGGGGGAAAAAACCCAGAAATCGCTATAGGAATAATATTAAAAAAACCATAAAGAATTTAGTCCACTTTTCTTCTGCACTTTATTGTTTAACAAGATAGTACAATGAAATTGTATTATAGCAGACTAGTGGGGGGAACTGGTGATTGTTATTTCTCAAATGTGTTACATTTGAGAGTTTCTCATCACAGAGATGCGGATGAAGCTTTTGTACAAATGACATAAATTTACAGGATCTGATAGACATAATTTTGTTTATTTGCATAGTGATTTCATCACAGAAATGATGTAAATCACAATGGAATTTTATTTGGGGGTCCAATGTTCAGGAAAAAAAGAGGTTTTAGGAAGGTAAACAAAATCCCCAAAGCCAAGAATCTCAATTTCCAAGACATAAATTCTTATATTGTTACAGATACTTGAATAAATAAGGAGTACGTATAGGTTACTTGAACTATTTAATTTGTAAACATATTGCATATTACAAGACAGACTTCTCTATAAAAATAATTGAACTCTTTAAAAAGGGAGGGTGGGTGGGTGGGTAAGTGCCAAATTAAATAATTATCTTGTGCTTAGCTTGTTGACTAATTAATATCCTAATTGTCTCATAAAAATGCACCACTTCTCTTGAGAATGGATAGAGGTTGTAAATGAAAATGTGAAAATGTTTTTTTCTTGTTTTGTTTGTCCTTTATCTCAAGTCAGGAGGCCCTGAGGATTTACATTCTTAACTTTAATCTACCCAAGCAGGCAGAAATGCCAGGAGGATGTCTCCTTCCCACATCAACTGAATAATCTCAAGGATGTAGCATACAGTGTGACTTTTATTTACCTTATGTTGCCCTGATTTTAAGTCAGCCACCAGTGCCCCAAGAAGGAGGTAGATAGAGAACACCCAAAGGCAGATGTAGACCGTTATGGCTTGCAGTGCCATATTTGGGGTTACTCCATCATCATAAAGCTAGCTCTATTCATATTATATTAAGATAGACCATCTATATATCTATTGTATATAGTCTTCGACTCATGTGCACAATTGGAACCAGAATTTCCACAGCTAAGCAAGGCAGTTGTTAACTGAGTTGCACTCTAGTTTAGGATCATTTTTGCTATGGTTGCTAAGCGAATCATGCAGTTATTAAGTGAATCATGTTGTCATTAAGATAATCAGGCTTTCCCCATTGATTATACTTGTTGGAAGTCAGCTGGGAAGGTTGCAAAAGGCAATCACATGACCCCCCAAGATGCTGCAACAGTCATAAATACATGCCAGTTGCCAAGCACCTTAATTTTGATCACGTGACCATTGGATGCTTCAATAATTGTAGATGCAAGTACCAGTTGTAAATCCCTTTTTTTCAGTGCTGTTGTAACTTTTAAGAATTCTAAATGGGTTTATGCTGTTAATTGTACCACAGCAGCATAATTTTTATGTTTTTGCCTATTTAGAATCTACATTAATTGTAATTCAAAAAGAGGTAAGTGACTGCATAAAAATCATTGGTTATATCCCTTTAAAATAAATGAATGAATGAATGAATGCCTCTGGAATGTTTTATTAAAAGTCCCAGGGTCTTAGATGTTCTTAAGCTTTGTAAGGACCAAATTAGATGTATATCCACAACACATAGGTATCAGGAAACCTCCAACATGAACAATTTTAATATATAATAATCAGTGGCTTCTGCACTGACTTGAGGACTAGCGGGGAAAGAAGACAAATAGACTTCCTGCTATCATCCTAGAAGTGTGTGTAATAAATGTAGAAGGTGAAAGTAGAGAGTGTTACTTTTGTAAATAAACAATAAAAGAAATAAAATTTTATTGCTATTGCTTGTTGAAAATACTGCTCATTTGTTTAAGACTTGAGTAAAAGAAACATTTTTTAAAAAGCCTGTGTCCTTTTCTACCTGACTTCAGCAACAGCAGCAGAACTAATGCAGTTGGAAGTTTAAGGCTAGTGACAAATATTAAGGAAGAGCTTGAACAAACTGAGATACTTTAATTTGGAAAAATCAAGCAGATAACAAGAGTTATGACAAAGGAGTTAAGCAACGAGTGCCAGAAAGATGGCATAAAATGTATGCATCTGTTCAGTGCAGATTAAGCAAAAGCACTCCTCTTTCCTCGGAACAAACTCAGAATTGATTCATCTCTAGAATACAGAGGGAAGTTTCACCACTTAGGATATATATTACGTATGCATTTTAATGTTAGTCCAAATAAATGAGCTCCTTTCATTGAAATGAAGAAGACTTTTATGAGAAACCTCTGCCTATTATTTAAGATATTTAAATTTAGTAGCTGGAGCAATGGGGTTGTGCAGCGAGCCAGAACACACAGTTGTGGTTGATCGGTTGGAGAGTGTTGACTCCTGCGTGAATACAAATTTTGCATTGTGATTGGTTGCTTTGGGTGTGGAGGGGGAGTTTCCTTTCCCCCCCCACCTTTTTTTTTCTGTGTCCTCTATATGCCTTGTGATTTTACCTCATGATGCTCCCGTTTGCCTATCTTGTTTGCATCTAAATATAGATGTAAAATATATATTTTTTTATAAAACTACAAGCTCGTGTCAGCATCTCTGACTTCATTTGCACATGTACTGCACCGTTCCCTGACACTATTTCTGGCTTTGACCAACGATAGCAAAAAACTTTTCCCCAGTAAAAGCTTAGCTTCAGTATGGGGTCAGCACTTTGGAATTGCCTCATATCTGGTATCTACTAATTCCATATGTGTTCCAGAAAGAAAGAAAGAAATCAGATTTCAGAAAGGAGTTCTTTATTTGCATTCAGTTTATTGAGGGAAAATTAAGTATAGCATTAAAATTAATGGGAATTTGAAGAGAGTAAACATGCATTTTAAAACTAGGATATGTATTCAACACAAGGAAAACACAACGATAGCAACTAAGCACTGTGAATGAACAATCGCGAAAACCTATTGAGCCTATTTTAATAATTCATCTTCTCTTCTAAATAACAGCATTTCTGGGGAACAGAAACTTCCACCCCAAAACAAGCCAATTTAAAATAGATAAATCACTGTGCTACTTTAGAGAAAGCTAAAAACAAAACATGGACATTTAAAGTGATATTTCATGCAGTACATCTAGACACGGTCTCTAGGGTCTTATTAAAAGCAATATGAAATCTAGTGCCTGTCAACTAAGAAGTAAATATCACTGAGTTGTGGGGAACTTACTTTTGGGATATAATGTAGTCAGTTGCAGCTTAGTTTTATTTGTTTATTTATTTGTTGTTGTTGTTGTTGGAAAATTTTTATAAGATCATATATTAAAAAAAATATTATTGTTTATCTTTCAAATTATAGCACATTTTTGCAGAAGAGTCGTAGCTTTTATAAAAAAAAAGGATGCTGAGAATTATAAAGCTTGTTTGACCTCAAAATCATAATTAAAACCAAATCCACAATCACAAATATGGTTCAAAATTATCTTCAGCTGCATTGCTGCATCAGCCAAATACCATACAGGTTTGTCAAAAGTTTAGTTCAGGCTTGTCTGACTAAACGATGTTTACACACTCTCTGAGAGAGAGAGAGAGAGAAAGAGAAGGGCATCATGATAAATTTGATCTGTTCTGTTGCCCATCTTTTACGTTTTGTAAGAGACCTGCATCACTTTTTATTTGCAATTTTCCCCAAAGTATGCAGAAAAACTTATATGATAGTTTGTGGGAGTAATCTTGATGGACAAGGGGAAAAAAAATCTGTCTTTAAGGAATGGTCAGATAACAGAGGCAGGAGCCCACAGTTGCTTGGTAGTCAGAGAACATAGGAAGGACCCACCCAAATTTATCAGCCTATAAAAAGAGACTGCAGGAGATTTATACTTTCAGACTTGCAAGCTTCTATTAATACATCTTTACGATAAAATAGAATTGGTTTGTCTAGTCATGTTTCCTTTCTGGTTAACCACGAGGGCTGACAACTCACATACAACTTAAATTAATATGCACTATCGTTAATTAACATACATACTAAACTTTGGATAATAATGCAAATTTTCTTGGAGCTCTTGCATTACCTACTTTTACCCAATTTAGACTTTAACAGTCTAAATTGTATGCAATTCCATGTTTCTTTGTGCTTGACGTTTCTTCAGCTGAAAGAATCTCTTTTATTATTTTGTTGTTAAATTGAAGCAAATTGACAACCAATGGAGTTTGGTGACTTAACTGTCTAGTCTAACACTCATTAGCCACAATAGCTAACTGGGTAAGTTTGCACCAGTCATTCTCTCTCACAATTACTCCTACCTCACATATTTTTAATGGGAAAATAGGTTCTGTACTTCACTTACAGAAGTGCTTACCAAATGAAAATACCAAGTGGCTAAAAGTATGTCTCAAACATAATTTTAGAGGACACTTTCAATTATATATGTGAAGTTATAGTGACTGAGTGGGAGAAGATGTGAGTCCTTCCATTGTTGTTTTTTGTCACCATTCAGGTCATGTCCGGCTCTTGGTGACTTTATAGGCAAGTGCTCTCTAGGCTACCTTGTCAAGCACAGCTTCTTTCAATTGTTCGATGTTCAACTTTGCATCAGTCTTGATGTTATCAAGTCAACATGTTCTTTGCTTGCCCCTTCTTCTTCCACTAGCCATTCCTAGCATCATTGACTTCTCCAATGAATTTGCATGCGTGACATGGCCAAAGGAAATCAGACGTAGTCTTGTGAATCCCATTACATTGTGAGTCCTCACATTACAATGTTCCAGAGACAAGTACAGCAGTGATAAGTTGGCTTTTCTGGTTCCTTCAAGAAAGAAGGAACCAGAAAATCCTAAGCCTTCCCATACAATCACTGCTGATGAAGTCTCTTACACTTCTGGGAATAGCCTGATCTGCCAAAGAAATTCCTTTCTGCAACTTTACCTAGATGAGCCTAGGTGGCGCAGTGGTTAGAGTGTTGAACTGCAGGCCACTTCTGCTGATTCAATCTAGCGGTTCAAA
>JANHFL010006050.1:0-11500 GCA_032468155.1 Oxyrhabdium leporinum
GAAGGAGGGAGGGAGGGAGGGAGAGAGAGAGAGAGAGAGAGAGAGAGAGAGAGAGAGTTGATAGTTACATAAATATTTTCTCCATTACAAAAAATAGTTAATAAACTAGTCAAGTAGTTAAAATAGTTCACAATTTTTTAATACATTTGCTAACCCATTTTCTGATATTTTCTGGAGAGAGAATAACTTTGAAATACAAATGCATTTAAGAAAAGCATGTGCAGTAGACTTTCTTCTAGTAGGATCATCAAATTTGCTTCATTTTATGACAAATGTCACTGTATAATATGAGTGAACAAATACAAAATTTACAAAATGGTCATCAGGATCCAATGGACTGACCTTCCAAATAGAAGCAAGCCTACCATTATACTTCTCCAGAATGTTCATGGTTAAGAATATGGGGAGTATATCATGATATACTATTTCAAAATGCATAAATTAAAAAGGTCCACAATCAGTAAAATTCAGTCCTATCTCAATGTATTAGTTGAAATTATCCTTTAATAAAGACTTTGTGTCGCAGTTTTGAGCAATGAACCCAACTGAGTCAGGACTCAGAAGCTCCATTCAGGCTTGAAGACCTTTTATTGAGTACATTGTGTCAGCACTTAGAAAGGTGAAGCTAGTTCTGATTAATTCCCATACATCAGAGTATTAAAAACAATAGAAATTTCCCACCCCCCTCAGGTATCTTGGGTTATGTTAACCAATCAGTCCAACAATAGCTCCCACTTGGTCTCCACAGATGTTCGTTGCTATGACCTTGGTTCACATATTGAGTCTGCTTGTTGTTTTGTCTAGTAGGCTAGGGCACTGCATTCCAGTCCTTTCTAACTCCCCCCGCCCTCCAATAGTGGCAACTAAGAAACAAAGCAAACGTAAAAATGGCTTCAGCTGAAGTTGTTTCGAAGTTGACACTTTGCTTATTAGTTTAGGAAATGCTGCTTCTGTTGCTGCTGCTGCTGCTGGCTTGTCTGTTTTTAAATTCTGGTTTCTCTGAACGAGTTCAGTGACATAATTTCACCAAGAATCATTTTCACAGTTTTATGTATACAACATTCATAGTTTTACTGACTGAGCAATCAGCCTGGTAAAATTGAAAACGAGGCATATTCTTTAACAGCAATTGCCTCAATAAAAAGGTTTTTTCCTTTATTGGTGGAACTGAAATAAAAACCAGAATTATTCTGCTTACATTATTGCAACAGTTCTGAAAAAGCTACTGCCATTCAAGTGAGACCAGGTTGTTACCATTCCGTAGTTCTTCTCTATGAATCTTAAGAGAAAGCACCAGCAGGTTTTTAAAATTAAAACCAAAATAAAATAAATACAATAAATGACACCTCAATACAAAATGATTGTGTTTGAGCAGACAAGCAGGTTCTCTTTAACTCTCTTTCTAATTTTAATACATGGACTGCTTCTGTCAGGCATTTCCAAGCTGCTTGATCAGGAAACGGACTAGCTGTTATAGTTTTCATCTGTCATGCTACACATCTTCTTGCATCCACTTAAATGTCATCAACAATGAAAACCTTTTCCCTTTTTTGTGGGATGGCAATGCCTGCCTATGACCATCTGCTTTCCCATATGTTGTTCAAGTAGTTCAGCCCTAGAAATATTTTCCAAGTTTATCTACAGAAAAGGGTTTTGTTTTTGTTTTTGCATTCAAAACATTATTTTAACCTTATTGCATGCCAAGCAGAGGAAGCTGAGAGAAAGGAGGAGAATTTAACTAAAGTTGCTTCGTTGTGTGAGATTATTGACTGTCAATTGTCAATTCATTGTCAAACTGTTTCTTTGCTACAGGCAGGGAAAGCTAGTGAGTGTGCATCACAGAACAGGTACTGTGAATCTTTTTACAGATTGAAAAATCTTTTACAGATTTACAAATCCTTGCTTCAAACCACATTGTTTCCAATGGTTTCTTTTGGTGAAATAAATGTAGTTTTGCCTATTAATCACAGGGCAGCAAAGTAATGCTTAGGATCTACATGGAAAGATGCTAGATCAGGGGTGTCAAACTGAAGGCCCATGGGCTGGATGCGGCTCATGAGGTGCTTAGATCTGGCTCGTGGGGCTGCCCTGGAAACAGTGAAGGACTGGCCCACAGTGCCTCTGCCAGCGAAAACAGAAAGCTGGCAGAAGGTTGCAGGAGGCTCTCCCAGCTGAAAACAGAGCTCGGGAGCCCGTTTTTGCTGGCTGACCACTTCAGCCAACACAGGCGCCCCTGACATGAGTGACATCAAGCTGGCCACACCTACCATGGCCATACCCATATAAGCCCCTGAGGTAAAACACAACCCTGATGCAGCCCTCAATAACATTGAGTTTGACACCCCTGTGCTAGAGGTTCTGGCTGTAGAAAAGGCAGAGAGACAAGATTCATTGCTGATATAAGCTGAATAATTGAAAAAGCTCAGAGTATAAAAAGGAAGACACTATGGACTTCATTAATATATTTGATTAAGGCCTTTAATTGTGTCAGTCATTTCAATTGATCACATGGCTGGAGAAGCAATTTAACCTCATTAAAGTAGCAGCTTCTGGCAGGAAAGAAGCAGCCACAATTCCCTCAAATTTCATTCCCTCAAGAATCAAAGGTCCTGGATTTTGGGCACATTCTATCAGTTAGTCACCTGAGATAACTCGGTTCAAAAATTATTGTCTTTTGATGCACATTTTGCCCAGTTAAAAGAAATGAGAGTTTTAGTTGAAGAATTTTCTTGGCCTGGTTCCAAGACAGGTTACCCTATGGTGGAAAAAAAAAAGAAACTACATGCAGGACAACTGCTAGAAGTAGAAACAGAATATTATTTGAAGAACCAGAGAGCAAAATGAAGCTTCAGCAATCTGAAGGTGGCCATCAGATTAGAGAGCTGAGAGTGATGGTCCTTATGGTGACAATGGGCTTTGATTTGGATGTGCAAATTAAGATGTCCTTGGCATGAGTATGTGTGAAATTCAGAAGGAAGGTGGTTTCTTACTCAGTGGGTTGATTTCAGATATGTAGATCTTTCCCCAGCTGTCAATTTTCTTTTATGAGGGGGTCTGAAGTGGAGTATTGACATAAAATATTATCCTTATCTTCAGGGGATTCTGTTCCTCTGCCACATTTAATCAATTTCAGCCTAAGGGTCAAATACAAGCAGAAAGAGTTTTCTTTGTATCAGGCTAAAAGAAAGTGGGGATGAGAGAAGATCAAGGTGTCTATGGAGAGTCTCAATCATCCAGGTCATGGTTGTCCCAAAGGTACTTTTTCAAAAGGCAACTGGACTTTCTTTGTTTTTTTCCTTTAAGACACTTTGCTTCTCATCCAAGAAGCTTCTTGAATGACAAAGTCAGAAAGTCTAGTTGCCTTTTGAAAAAGCACCTTTGGAATGAGCAGACTTTTATCTTCCAACAGTAGTATATAGATATACTATGGAATTTGTGATTGCATAAAATACCTACTTGCTGATTGACTGGAGCAGTGCAGACTACATAACATCATGAATTTGATGTCATGGACCTTTGATGCAATTTGAATTTGTGGAGTTGGACTATAATCTTAAAATCATTCACCAAAATACTCTTTCTGTCTCTGTGTATATATGTGTCTGTGAGTAAGACATGGGACTTCTGAATGCAACTCTTTAAAAAAAATTGTGGTTAACACTCATAGGAATCAAAATCAGCTGGACATTTATAGACATAGGATTTTTTGTTTTTTATCTTTGAAGTTTGGATTATTAGAATATGCAATGTAAATTTGCAATGCAATATGCAATGTAATTTTTGCATATCAAATGGAAGTGTCATAATTTTTAACAGTTATGACTTGAGGAGGTCACAGAGAAAGGGAGATGGTGCTTGAAGATCCAGGTAGCTATCAGGGCTCAACTGCCTACCCCTAAAAACAAATAAATATTGGTCAGTTGAGATCAATATCTTCCCAGTGTTCCTCCTAAGAATTAACAATCAGAGGTAGATAATCTGAGTGATTAAGTAACATACAGTTCTGTGTAGAAGACAGAATTGCTAATTCGCCAAAGCCAGTCACAAACAGAATGAGTTCCAGGTTGATAGCCATATCAACAAAAATTGCAGATATTTTTGATAACTTGATGAGCTGATAAGTCAGATGTTCCCAAAATAGCAGAATTTCTGACTGTGGCACGTCAGTAATGTGTTACTGAAACCATATAGGTTTTTTTGAAGCATTTTGCTGAATTCAAAATTAGTTATAAGCATTGGTGACAAATTTGAAGAACCTCCTGTATCTAATGAGCTTTTATCTTAAGCTTATTACAGCATGATAGAGAAACTTGGAATTTCTCACAAATTGAAAAGCAAAAGGTCAACTTGCAACTTTAGACAATTGAGAAATTCATTAATTAGAAATCAAATTGTGTGTATTTGGAATGCTTCAAAACTTAACCCATTTTTTTACAAAGGTGCAAGTTATGACAAAATGCAGAGGTAAGTCAATGGTTTTCAAGTTATGAGAAAATGATGACAGAAATTGCTGTCACCATTAGTAATTCTAAGATAATGAATTACTTGTTTCTCTTGCAAATTTTCTGGAGCTAAAAAACTGGGATCAGTTTCAGTCTGTGAACTCTGATCAAATGGATAGGATTCTCTTATAGCTGTTCCCAGCAACTCATGGATCTGATCCATCTGTGTTGCTGTGAGTCCCTAATTTCCTTTTGGGGTGGGGTGTTCTCAAATTCCTTTGTAGTTAGTAAATTCAATATTTGAGAACCATGCCAATTTCAGAAGAATACTATATTTAATTCTAGTGGAGTAATTTTTTTAAAAAAATATAAGCTCATTAATATGGAATTTTATTCCCATGGTCCCCACCACTGGTTCACTACCTCTTCTTAAACTGAATTCCCCACCTCTACCTGGTTTTACAATGACCCATGGTTAATTAAATTATTTTTGAGATGAATGACCTGCACCCTATATCTAATCAACTTCTACCCTAAGCTTTTAGAAATTATTAGATTATTAAAAACAGATGAATGTAATAAATGTTCCAGTGAAGATGGCATGAGGCCATTTCTCTGCTGCACTTTTACTCTTTTTTCCTCGTACAATAAAACTAATCAGGTAACTCTAGTAGTTTTATCAGACCACAGCTATCATGAAGGGGTGTTTCCCCCCTCATACCAACTTTATCAATTTGACAATTGACTCTCTGGCTCTGGCAGAGTAACAGAATCCCCTTAAGATAAGGGAAATCTTTTATGTCAATACTCCACTTTGATGTCAGACCCTCTCATAAAAAAAAATCCACAGCTAGAGAAAGATCTACATATCTGAGTAAGGAATAATCTTTCTTCTGGACTTCACATGTTCTCAGGGAAAGGAAATCTCAATTTGCACATCCAAATTTCTGTCTAAAGAGGAATGTTTCTGCTGAGAGTGTGAGAGTGTGAAGCTTAGGGATTTGTACAACATATTAGCCAACTTCCTTCATGCAATCAAGGATATCATGCTAACAGATTATGTTTCTTACACAATGGCAGCCCTTTCATTTGTAGAACAATGAGATGAGGAAAATCAGAAACGTGGAAATTTGTCTAGGCCAGCTCTAATGTTTTTCAGTTAATTACAATGACTAGGACAAGCCTAGTTTAGCACTTAAGCAGGCTGTCTGAGTCATGAGGCCCTTGTCAAAGAAAGTGAACACATTGCCCTGTTTTGTTTTGGGGGTTTTTTGGTCTCATTAAAGAAGTCTTCCTTTTAACTGAGATTTCAATGGTTACTTGAAATGAAAGCAGAGTGCAAAGACTATAGATTGTAGCATATAATTAATTATCTGTAACCCAGGTTCCTTTCCATACAACATTCAAGAGGTCTTACAATTAAAAAAAAAAGGCAAATAATAAATCATGGAGCTAAAGCAGTCGATTTATATGGGATGTAAAATTTAAACCAATATCCTTAAAATCAAGTTCAGTTAATCATTAAAAGCTTAATAGAAATAACGCCACCTGTGGGATTCTTGGGAGGCACATCATAGAAAGTTCTCTCTGATATGCCAGAAAGATGAGATTCTGTCAAATAACATCTTCAAAAATGTATCTCCTTCTGGACAGAGAGTTAGTCACTCATCTAGTTGATCTAAGTCATTTAGGGATTTAAAAGTCAACATTAGCAACTTAAATTGTGCCTGATAAAGAAAACAACCAATTGAGATATTTTAGACATCGTATGGCTTGCACTGATTAGAAACCTTCTTTCTTCACAGTTGACCATTTGGAATTTCTTGATAGCATTGAATTTTGTGATTATTCACATTTGTGAATAACTGTTCATAAGACATTTGGTTCATGAGGGTTCACTAATTAGTCTGCACTAGTTATAATTGTGCAAACTTTCTGTAATTACCATTATATGCTCCAGTGTTAGCTCTGGCTTCAGAAACACCCCAAAATTGTAAAAAAAGGAATGACATGTTAGCAGTATTCCAGTATTTGAGGGGCTGTCACAAAGAAGAGAGGGACAACCTATTTTCCAAAGCACCAGAAGGCAAGAGAAGAAACAATGGATAGAAACTAATCAAGGACAGAAACAACCTGGAATTAAGGAGAAACTTCCTAACAGTGAGGACAATTAACCAATGGAATAGCTTGCCTTTCAGAAGTTGTGGGTGCTTCATCACTGGAGGTTTTTAAGAAAAGTCTGGACAGTCACATGTTTGGAATGGTATAGGATCTCCTGCCTAAGTAGGGTATTGAAGTAGAAGACCTCCAAGGTTGCTTTCAGTTCTATTCTGATTGATTGATTTGATTGATTGATTGAGAAATGTAATCTCATACAGAACAGGTAACACCTCAGTCCCAAGTCTCATTGATAATACCATATTATCTCCAACTTTTATGGAATTAATTAATGTTTGTTCTTTATCCAAGTCATTATCAAATTTAGGCAATGTTCAAGAGCTTTAACTCTTGAACATAACTAGAAAGCAGAACAAACTGAAGATCATCAACATACTTACAACAAATCGTTTCACAAGTCCATCTAAGTTATCCTGGCGGCAGCTCCACATGATGGTTTAATAACATAAAGGGTAAGCCTTTGTGGGACAGTTTAGGTTGAACAATAGGACTCTGGCAGTTTTGACTCTCATCGGCCTGGCTCCTTATTTCTTTTAAATGGCACAAAATTATCCCTAAATCAGATGTATGTATGTACAGTATGTATGTATGTATGTATGTATGTATGTATGTATGTATGTATGTATGTACCCATGTTTCTCAGAAAATAAGACTGAGTGTTATTTTCTTTTAGACTTGAAAATAAGCACTGAGGCTTATTTTCGAGGAGGGTCTTACTTTTTTTGAGGTGCAGCAGGCCAGACTCGATGAGCTGGACATGCTGTGAATGCACTGTTGCCGCCTGGGAGGAGAAGAACGCACTGGAGCCCAAATGCTGGGCCTTGCCGGACTCAGAGGCCAGGGATCGTGCAAGCATCCCAGACATATAAAGGCTGCAAGAATCCCCGGGCTGTTTGCAACTCAAGCGAGCTGTGAGCAGGAGTGGTGGCACCACCTTGAGGTTTGTCATACTTGCGTAGCCTCTTGGAGCAGGACCCTGCAAGGCTTCTTGTGGCATTGCACTCATGAATGGCAGCACCTCTGTGAGCTTCATCATACTGGTGCAGCTGGCATCCTGCCATGAGCGGCTGCATCATTGTACAAACTGGAACCTTTTTCACAACTGGCAGGAAAATGGGGAGGGGAATTTTCCTGCCTGTCATCCATCCCTCAAGCTCCCCCTCCCTCCCCATTTTCCTGCCTTTCGCAAAAACAGCTCCATTCTGACCCTTCAGCATATCCCAGGACCCTGCAAGCCCCCCCTCCCTGTGCCCGAGCTGCCATTCATGTTGGCCATCCCCCCAGGGCTTATTTTGGGGGTAGGGGTAATATTAGGCCCACCCCTCAAAAATTAGGATTGGGCTTATTATTGGGGTAGGTCGTGTTTTTTGAGAAACAGGGTATGTATGTATGTATATATGTATGTATGTATGTATGTATACACACACACACTTATACACATAGAGCAATTTTGTTGTTGTAATGTAATTAATATTTCAAATATTCATGATTCTTTTACTCCTGTTGTTCATTCATGGATAACGGTTCTGAATAAGGAAAACAGCTAGAGATTTACTAGATGAATTTATGCCTAGATGTGGAGAGAAAAGGCATCATTCACTCACTGTAGAAGCTCCTATGCAATTAAGTGGTGATGTGTCATTTAAAGGGGAATACAGAAATCATCCACATATTTGTCTACATGAGAGATGATACACAGAAACAGGGACTGCATTATAAATCTTCTGAGCTGCCTCAAAATAGTACACAGTACTCGTGTGATCTTTATAAAAAAAATATTTAATCTTCATCAGATCTTTTTTTTTTTTAAAGAAGCACTTTCTAAATTTAAAGAAACAAATATTTTGTTTTAGAAAAGGCCACAAAAAATAGAATATTACAAAGATAAATGGCAACCAATTATAATGAACCAATAGATGGCAGACAAATGCTACGTTTTTACTAAAATTGCTTTTTTAAAAACTGTTAAAAATAAAATGCATAGGGACTGTAGGAAATTCTTGTAAATATAGCAGATTTTGTAACTTGGTTAATGGAAGGAAAATTATATACATAATATATAAATATATAAATAAATTCACACATTTTTTGCATTCTTTTTTTTTTTACAATAGATGAGAATCTACCAGCAGTGAAAGATGGACAGAGTATGTAATCTGTCCATTTGCATGCCAAACAGATATTCTAATTCTACAGTAATTTCTTCATTACATTAATCAAGATGAATCAATTGAAGGTGCAAAACTATGGCCTAGAAGCTTTTCATTAAATAATGATGGACCGGGACAACTTTTGCTTATCCACCCTGCTGCTGAATTCTAGAAAGTCAAACTGGTTAAGTCCATAAGTTAACTGGGTTGGGTCCTCTTACCAAAGAAAAGCTGTGATGAACTACCCTTCATGAACTCTTGTTTTATTCAGTATCTTATTTTTGGGATCTCCCAAGACGGTATGATTTTCCTTCATCAGGAGCATTCAACCTCATCCTCTTTTAAGATGCATCAAATGCACATAAAAGAGTGTGGGGCTTTGATCACTCAATAATATTGTTGATATTGTTGACCCCCCCCAAACTCTCGATGTCCCTCTTTCTCACCCGGCTCCTTTTTCTTCCCTCACAACCCAAAATTAATGCAATAGAATGAAGAATGAGATGTGGTAAAATGCAGTTGGTATTCCTATACTGGTTGGCTGGATGACCATTGGCCTGATATGGGATGGAAATGCAGACATTTGGTGTTTCAAAAACATTACAAGATTTTTTTTTTAATTTTCACATTGCACTTAATTTACGAATATTTCAATTTGCAATTAAATATTGCAAATCCTACAAATATCCCTTCTCATTATTCACCAACTGACTACATGTTCCTGGAAAGATACCAGTTTCTAAGTGTAATCCTTCCCTCTGAATTTCAGTAATTCTCTTTTCTCAGCCAGAAATGACATTTTTCCCTGCCTCTTTCACATGTAATGAAAGTATCTCCATAAAGAATTTAAGCAAGGTATAGAAAAATATATATTTACGTTGCAGGAGATGATTTAGTCAATCTGCCTTCCTTTTCTTTTTCTTTTTTTCTTTTCTTCTTCCTTAGGTTTAAATAAAACCTTACATGCATCAAATAGCAAGTGGCAGCACTTACCCAACCTTGGCTGATCTCAAAATGAATCTAAGCCCAGTCAGAACTGATTAGAGCCAAACAAAAGCAAAAGGAAGACACAAAAACAAAATAAAAAGATCCAGGACTGGGAGATAAGTTGGAAAGCCAGAGGGAAAACATTTCAGAGGAATATAATGTCAAACCACTTTGACCTGCCCCAATAAGCAGTAGAAGTTAAGCCTGACTTAAAGTTCTTGTGTTCTTTTTTCTCCCTCCCATTCTGTGCCCCTCTCTCCCTCCCTCCGTATCTTTGTGTTTAAACTGAAAGAAAGAGAAAGAAAAGAAAGAAAAGAAAGAAAGAAAGAAAGAAAGAAAGAAAGAAAGAAAGAAAGAAAGAAAGAAAGAAAGAAAGAAAGAAAGAAAGAAAAGAGATATGGAAGAAGGGAGACAATTATCTTCCATACTGACATTTTTTTCCAAAGAAATTTTCTCTCTATTCCCCTTCTTAATTTGCTCCCGGTTATTAAGGTTTGCATCAGAATTCAGCAGCAGATCATAGCTCATCAGATGCTTAACTCCTCCATTTAACTTGGCAGAAGGCTTTTTGGGATGACTCAGCTGGGATAAAATATTTATTGCAGATAAGAATGAAGCAATAAATACAACAATTGATTCACTGCTGAAGTGAAAAGTAGTTGGAGCTTTTGGGCATCTTTGCTCCAGGGTTTAAAACTTCCCATTCCCCACTCCAATCTTTGTAGTTAATGGATCCTTGGCTAATTTTTTGATGGCCTTAACGTGGAGTAATGGTGAATTAATAGTTGTCTCTAACCTAAGTAACACCAGTTTTCCTGTCACCAATCTCAGTTCTTGTGCTACCTAGTATGAATGGTGACTAGTTCAGTTTAGCAATATCAACACTACCATGCTTAGTACATTTTGAATGTGCATAACCAGGTTCATAGGCTGTGGTGTGGTGATTACGGTAGTAGAATAGGACTGACCCTCAGATCTGGCAGCTCACTAGATGATTTTCAGACAGTCACCTGGTCTGCAATATTTTTGCTATGAGGAAAAGAAAAAAAGAAGAAGAAAGAAAGGCTGAAGTGGTGCAATGTTTGGTGCTTTGAGCTAGTAGAAGAAAAGCAGATTTCTTTCCCTCTCTCCTGTACTGTAGCTGAGTTTACGAGCATCAGCTGCAATATTCACAGTCACTGCAGAAAGCAATTATTTTGTAGATGAGCCAGCACCAGAACATTATGTACTGAATGGAAGAATCAAATCTTTCCCCCTCCCCCTCGATGTTTTCCAGTCTTAGAAATGTTTTCACTGTTTTTCCATCCTAAATTTAGTTCTCATTACACCTAATACTGCACTCATCCTTTCATAATTTGCCATGGAGTCTTTTACCAAACAGCATTAGAAAGTCTGCTATTTTCATTAAAAATGCATGACTTCCCAAAAGGAGAGACACTTTTTTTTTTAGCAAAATCTATAAAGGTTCTCTTTGCCTAACTCTCTGACCCCTGAGAATTACAATCTGTGCTAATGCCCACTGAAGCAGCAACAATGTTTACAGTGATATGCAATTCTATAAAAAAATCAGAGATATGTTTCTGTTAGAAAACAAGAAGATTCAAAAGGATCTAACACTAAAAGCTGAGAGGCTTCAGAAAGGTGTAATTTAACTGCAAGTGATAAACTTATCTCTTCTCTTCTCTTCTCTTCTCTTCTCTTCTCTTCTCTTCTCTTCTCTTCTCTTCTCTTCTCTTCTCTTCT
>JANHFL010006050.1:11600-27082 GCA_032468155.1 Oxyrhabdium leporinum
CCTTGACATTCTTAGAAAGAATAATATTTTGACTATAACACTTCTAACTGCATGAGAAAGTACTCCCTCTCTATTTCCCATGTGGCAGCCTGCAGAGGCCTCAATTCATGGCTTCCAAGGCTGACATAGGATTGAAAAGATTACTATTTCTGGATTGCACATAGATAAACATTAGACTATGAGAAGAAGGGTTTTTTTAAAAAAATTGTGACTTTAAAAGAGGGTGAAAAGTTGTTATATTAGCTTACGCTCAGGGTGATAAAGAAGCCAGTTTTTTTATTATCGTCTTTGTTGCCTTTGTCTTTTCTCTTGCACTGTTTTTCTTTTTCTTTTTTCTTCTTTCACACCTTGTTTTTTTATTCTAATTTACTTTGAATTAGTTTTTACTATGTTTATTAAAATCTATATTAAAAGATTTTATTAAAATCTTCAATAAAGCAGCTATGTTTCCTAGTTCTTCTTTTTTCCCTTTCCCTTTTCATTTTATGTAAGTTTAGTTTGTAAAGTTTAGGACAAGAACATTCTGATAAAGCCAGAAAGTCCTTTCTAGTGAAAGAAGTTAATATATATATATGTTAAACAAAACAAAATAAAAATTTCCATTATATTAAGATCTTTACCACTCTATCATTGTTCCATTCTCTAAATCTTCTACAATAGTTTCAAACACTTCTGCATGATCATTTTCATAGTCACCAACTTTGAAATGTTAAGAGCACCACATAAGACCACAAGTGCTTTCTCCTTTTTTTTTTTTTTTAAAAAAAAAAGCACTCAATTTGTTGATAATAAGTTAAAAATCACCACAATCGTTTTCATGGGGCAGAATCTCCATGACATAATCCCACCATTCATAATTTTTAAAAGGAGTAGATAAAAATCATAGTGTCTTAAAGTGAGGCCGTTGTAGCTATTTTTGTGTGGGGAGAAGGAGCTAAAATTCAAGATCCACTAGGAAAACAACCCACACCATTTTCAAATGGAAAATTGACCTTGCAGTGAATTTGAATGGCATACAGCTGAATCATAAACAGATTGGGTTATAGCAATGATGTCAGGGCTCAAAATGGGGAAGTGATGATTCAGGAATGCTATGGAGATTATGTGTGGAGATCATACATATTACACTTTGCTACACAAAATAGCATTGGTAAAGTTAGATGATAAAGAAATTCAGTTGATTTCCTATTTGCTAAAAGAAAGTTTTAGAACTGGTTTGGTGTAGGATTAAAACACCAGGCTAGAAATTGGGAAATCATATATATACCCACATATATACATACATACATATATACATATATACATACACATATATACATACATGCATATATCTCACATCACTTTACATTTTCTACAGTAGGAATGTATAAAATATTTTAAAAAGTAAATTAATCAGTATGAATCCATTAATATAATAAAATAAAAGTATTTCTGAAAATTTAAGACACATACTATGCAATAGAAATAATTAATGTGGAAAAGTTGAGTGGAGAAAGAGACATGGAGTTTGTTCAGGTATTTAAAACTCTGGTACCATAGATATTTTTCCTGGGCTGTTTCTAAAATCAGACAAGATACAAATAATGGAACTGAATGAAGAAATAATAATAATAATAATTGTCATGCATTGATTCCTCTGTCAATAATATTGATCAAGTCATGCCATACCTATTATAGCCATAACCATAACATCAAAAACATCTGCCAAGTTTTCCCAGTCTTTTTACATGGACCATTTGAAGTTATATGAGAAAACAACATGTGAAACAGAGTATTTACAGACAGTGATGCTGCTCAACACTCTCTGTATATACAGCCAAAATATTGCAATGGAGTTTGGACTGAAGAAATATGTTACCCTTATCATCAACAGGAGACAAATAGTGAAAACCAACGAAATCAAAATGCCCTGTGGAAATAACATCAAGAATCTGGATGAAGACAATCATTACAAATAGTTGGGTGTCCTTCCAGCTGACAATATCAAGCATGCTGCCATTGAAGAGGAAGGTTAGCAATGAATATATCAAATTCTGTGCAAAGTGTTTGAATACCACCTGAGTTTAATTTATACTGTATTCTTTCCCTTTGCTTCCCCCGCAACATATGTATTTGAATGCAAATTTCATACCTATCTTAGGATAAGCCTGACAAGAAATTAATATTGGCAAAATGAATTTTCTTAAAGGTTCCTCATATTTTTACCAACTATCTGTACAGCAGATGAGTTTTTTGGTCCAATTGTATGCAGGTGCTTGTACCATGTGGAATAATCTTCATCCTGAAGACATGGGTGGCATTCTATCTGATGATTTTCAGGGAAGCAGTCAAAATGGAGTTTTCCGCAAAGCTTCATTTAATGAGTAATTTTATGGTTATTATTGAGTATTGATTAGCTTTTGAATTGTGTATTAACAGTTACTGTTTTTATGCAGGCTCTTGCAAAAAGCAGAGAACCCATTGGAGTAAATGGCACATAAATATAAGTAAAGAAATATTGAGTTTTGTGCAAAAGTCCATACTGATGTATCTTGCCATTTATCTCCTTGAAAAAAAAATACAAGATACATTTCTTTACTTCCATACTGCTAATAACCAGCTTTGGTGTATTTTAAGAGAGTGCTGACTTCCCAGCTCATTAAATCCTTCAGAAATGAACAAGTCTCAAAAGTAGCAAGTTCTTTTCTTAAAAAAAAAGAAAGAAAATACCATTATTTTTGCCTGCAGAGTACAGTTTCTCATTGTAGCCCTAGTTATATTGTCCATTGACTACAAAACCACAGTGCTTCTTGTATAGCTCAAGGGCAGCTATACTGTTGTATAAAATTGAAAGGGAGCTACACAGTTCTTTTTTTAATTCTCCATCACAGCTTTTGTCTGTTTTTTAAAAAATCTGAATACTACTTGTGATTTATTTTGGGTTGGGTAGCAGTTTTAAAATTCCAAAATTCATGCATGTATTTACAAACATTACAATTCAATGTGATCCAATTAGTAGATAGAAGGGTGGTTCTCTCTATTACTTGAATGGTAATGGTGCATTTCTGTTCTGCCTGAATAGTAAATTATGAGGAATCAGCTTCATCCCATTTGCAAAATCTATTCAGTGAATGTGTATAAATACCAGTGCATAAATACATTGGTAAATTTCATGCATAAAACAGCGGTACTGACAGGATATTATATCCACTTTAAGAAAAATACACAAATACACCTATGTCCCACTTCCAATTCCTCAGAGTAAAAGTGCAACTCAAGTAAAAGTCTTGAGAATCGACAACCATTGTAAATATAAAGTGAGTAGGATTGTTCAGATACTGTTTATTTATTGCTAAGCAATATTACTTGTTTTACATGGTAATATAGATTGACTATCTGAAACAAATCAGAGTTGGAGACCTATCATAATTGATATATAGAGAGTAGATATATGATAGAAGTAAATACAGGTGCAGATGTCAGATAGATTAGATATAGATATAGATAGATATAGATTTATAGACATAGACATGGATATGGACATAGACATAGACACATAGAGATGTAGAGATATAGATAGATATAGATATAGATATATGACAGTGCTTGCACAGCTCAGATTGCATGGAGAGCCTAGCCAATAAGTACTTCTCTTATGGACCAACAGTTAAACACAGAGGGTTTTACTTCACCCATGCCTGATTATACAGGCCTTTCTTTTCCACAAAAATGAAAGGGATTACAATGATAGCATTTTCTTTTCATTCTATATTTTCCCCCCTTCATTCCTAAAATTTGCTCTTGGTCTTCTTTATATAATCATATCAGCATATGGCTATTAACAGAATCTGAAGAGATGAATTGCAGGAAATTCAGTGTGAGTGAGAATACAAAGCTCTCCTCCTCCAAACAAGATAGATATGGCATTGTTGCTTCTGCCGTGACTGCCTTTATGTGGCAGTTCAACATCGATGGATATTTTGCTCCAGCACAGATAAAGCAAAATTGCTCACAATTTCAGGCTCGTAGGTAGAACCTCATATAATCAAGAGGGACTCTTCTTGTTCCACCAGTATGAATGTTTCTTTTTGAAAGACACTGTTTCTCACAAATACCTGGAGGAACTAAATATTGTATTGTATTAATATAATAACACAATACAATATTTGTATTATTACAAATAATTATGTACCATTAAGTCAGGTTCAGCGCTTAGCAATAGATTTCCTCCATGAAAATCTGTCCTTGTCCTGCTCCTTAAGCTTTTCCATCAGTGTCATCATCAGTGCATCCCATCCACCTAGATACCTGTCACCCTTTTTTCTCTTTTCTTTTCTTTTTCCTAGAACTAGAGCCTTTTTCAGAGAACTAGGTCTTCATACAATGTGTCAACGGTAAGATAATTAATGTAAATAATAATTTATATTAATGAAATACAAATTATAATTACACATTGAAGACACTATCCGTTTCTCTCTCTCCCTCTCTTTCTCTCTCTCTCTCTCTCTATATATATATATATATATATGTTTTCTGAGATTTTCGCGGGTGTATGTATGTGGATCTTTGTTATTCGGGTTTTCTCCCGTGTAGATGTGGACGTTTCTTGGCGACGTTTCGACGAAGTCTCATTCGTCATCTTCAGGCTTGTGTATTCGGCTCTGAGTAGTGTGAGCTCGCGGCTGTTTTTTCCTTTTAACTGCCAGTGGAGGTGTGGACTGAATTGGTTGGGGGCGTGGATGTGTTCTGATTGTGTTCTGATTGGTTGGTGGCTTGGCTGTGTTCTGATTGGTTGGGGGTTTTGCTGTTTTTTGGTTGGTTGGGAGGTTTGAAGTGGCTAGAGATGCCGCTGTAATCCGGCTTCTGGCCTGTGGTCGTGCCTCGTCATCTGTGTGTATATGTATATATATATATGTATATGTATGTATGTATGTATATAGGTATATGTATGTATGGATATACAGTATATGGAGAGGAGAAGAGAGGATCCGATTGACATATATCCCATGTTAATGTGACAAAAAGGCAATAAGTTTTTAGATTTGGAATTGATCCTGAGTCACAACAGGCAGGCTCCACATTAGTTCAAATTAAATTGGGTCTGTTTTAAAATTGATGTCTGATCCAAATGTTGTGGCCAGTATACTCACATTTATCAGTCTGGTAAATAAGCTAAGAACATAAATATCTGCATTATAAGCTCCTTGGAGGAAAATGCACTTGATATTTTATTCATATAAAATACTAACATATATATATATATATATATACATTACATGAATTAATCACAATCGGTAACATCAAACAGATTGCTTTATTGATTGATGTATGAATATTGATTGTTTTATAAAAATGGATACCTATCTCACTGAATATTAAAATTTTGCAAGCCCTGTCAAAGGGGGATGTAATTTATCTATGGAGAGGGAAGAGCAATGAGAGGTCACAAAGAGTAATTCCTGGCAAGAGATGGTCTGCATTTCAAGCAAGCTGGGAATAATATGTCTGGAGTCACCTTACAAACCAGATCTGAAGGGCTTTAAACAGAGTTTAATAGAATAAAGGGTTATTTTTTTGGCTCCAATCACCAGTATATGTACAGTGGGGGCTTTAAAAAGAAGTATGAAACAGTTTCACCCTCTATATTCAAGCAGACTCAACCTCTATATTCAACTCAATATGCTTGATCTTCATATAGAAAGTTGGCATATCAATCAACTTTCACCCTAATGGAAACAGCATCTATATAGACTTGGGAGAATAATTTTTATGGAGGACACAGCATCTTATAGAAGTAATCAGGAAGTGTCCAGGGTGGAGAGAGCTATTATTTGTATAGGTAGTCCTTGACTTACAACAGTTCATTTAGAGACTGTTAGCACTGAAAAAAAGTGACTTATGAATGTTTTTCACATTTATGACTATTGCAGTTGCAGTGCCCCAAGGTCACATGATCAGCTTTTGCAACCTTCTGACAAGCAGAGTCAATGGGAAGCCACATTCACTTAACACCTGTGTTATTAACTTAGCAACTATAATGATTAACTTAACAAATGTGGCAAGAAAGGTCATAAAATGGGGCAAAATTAACTTAATAAAAAAAATATCATTCAATTGTGGTCAGAAGTCAAGGGCTACCTGTATGAGAGATGGTAAAGTTCTTTCCACCTGAATGGAAAAGGTTTGGAAATTACTGTTAGATATGAGAAGATTTTGATTGAGCCAAGAATTAAAACACCCATTCTTTTTTTTTTTAAGTAACCTTGTGGAGTATTAACTAGTTGATAATGTTTGTAAAAGAAAACCAAAAAGGTGAAAGGACTCTTGTTTTTGAGAAGGAAGAAAAAGGAAGGCTATTTGAGAAATATAGTAAGATGGTAACAGATGATGGGGAGAAGGCATAAGTTCTCAATTTCTACTTGATTTGGTCTCCTCCCAAAATGACAATTCTGTTCAAATGGATATAAAGAGAACAATTTAGACAAAGTAAGTAGAAATCCAAGATAACAACAACAACAATAATAATAACGATATAATTACTAGGAGGTACTTAGCTACTATGAATGGGTTAAAGACTCCAAAACCAGATCAGTTGCATCAGCAATTATTGAAGGAGTTTCTGGATGACATCTGGAAGTCATGCTCTATTATCTCTGAGAAATCAGGTGTCAGAGCATTTGAGATGGCAAATGTTGTTCCTATCTTCAAACAGAGGTGAATTGTCCTGATTGAGGCCAGAAGCAGGCACAGAGCTATCACTTACAGGTCTCTTAGGTTTATTGACTTGGCTATAAATCATTAAAGACAGTACTAGAGAAAGAGATAATGCTCAAATGGAAGGTTGTAAATTAGCTAGAGGTATATAGGCAGTTAGTGTTTTTGCCAGAGATTTGTAGCAGAGCATCCTGGTAAATCTGCTGGGTGAAAGTTCCCTAAAGGCTACTGTAATTCAGAGGTTCAGAACCTATAAAGTCCAAAAGATCAAGTCTCAAGGTTGAAAGTCAAAGATCTGTCCACAGGCAAGAAATTAAAAAAGAATCGGTAAGAATCAGGAACATAAGTTGGGAAGCCAGAGTGGTTATTTCCATCAAAGTGTGAGGGTATGGATCACAAGAGTTATACAACTTGAATAACTGGAAAAGTTGATACCATTTCCTCTTAAGGAATCACACAGCCTCTGCTACGCAGCTCTTTTTTTTTTTTTAAAGCTAGCATTGTGTTCTGAATTTTGATGCTTGCCCAAGATGAACAAGAACTCTCACCTTCAAAAGGGTTAGGGTGCTTCGGGTGCTTTTGGCTGATATTTTAGCTCAGCATAACAAATTAAGATTTTGCTGGATTAAGAGGAAAGAAGAATCCAGAATTAAAAGCAAAGTAAAGTAAAAGATAATGCTAAAGCAATTAAGACCAGCTGGGAGTGAGCTAAACATTATGCGGACAATCTAGAAGAGGGGTGTCAAACTGGCGGCCCGCGGGCCGGATGTGTCCCGCACAGGCCACGGCCACCCCAACTCTGTGAAAAACATCACGTGAAATGTCACGTGATGGCAATGTGATGCCACGAGTTTGACACCCATGATTTAGAATTTTAACAATATAGTAGAATACAATAGAAAAGCACCAACAACTTAGGATATGACAGTAAAGCTAACATATAGAAATAAGTTCTACACAAGTCTATTGAAAAAGAAAATGAAAAAAAAAGTTTAAAGATTGCATCAGCTGCTTTAGGATGAGAACATTCTGGAACAGATTTTTTTTTTTAATCTACTTGCTATTAAAAAAAAACCCACTCCTATTTAGCAATTTAATCATTCAGTAATTCACTCTTCTGGTATATTCTAGTTCTCATCATCCATTTCTCTATTTTCTCCCCATTATGAACAATATTCTGTATTCACTACATGGGATCTGGCTAATTGTGTTCTTTTGGTGTTCTATTCCATTTATGAACCTGTCTATTAAATTGCCCATTTGTTGGGAGCCAGGAAGCATACCTTCTCTATTATAGTACCTAATTTTTGGAACACCATAACTTCTGAGGATTGCTTAGCCCTGAACCTGCTGACATTTTGTAAGTCCTTAAAAGACCTGAGTGTTTCTCAGGCACATATTATTATTCTGTTGTTATTGCTATTATTTATTATTTTTAATGTGTTTTTTTAATTTCAACATTGCAGTTACCTATCTATAAATTGATATAATATAATATATAATTTCTACCTATTTTCTACATTGCTGCAAGTAAAGACTCAGCAGCTAGCAAACAAAAACAACACAGAATAACCTCAATAAAGCTTTTATGTAAAATTAAATAATAGATAGTATTAACAGTGCATTCCTAATTATATCTGAGTGTACAAGTGTGTTTGAACATAATAGCCACATTTTCAGGCACCTTTTAGTAGCTAGAGTTTTACACACTCACCAAATATACTGAACAAAAATGGATAATATTACTACTACACCTTCTGAAGGGAATAAATGATGAATTATCTAAACTGGTGCATCATTATCAGTTTTTCAGCACATATTGGAAACATTCAATCCTCTTTGCTGCCTGGATAATTCCTTGCTTGGACAAATTATTGTTCAGTGGGAAAGTGTTCTGCACAACAAAATGAAATGTGTAAGTTGTGTCAAGTTTTTCAATTTTATATTTGAGTGAAAAACAGGAATGTTTCCTGCAAAGTCCTCTAACACATCTAACACAGATGTGAACCCCTTTAAGCATATATTATATTAACAAAGACTGGTAAGTATAGAGTAACATTCCCTATTATCATATGCAGGTGTGTTGTGATGGTTTCAAACTTTCCAGTAATAACATCATAATGTGTTAATTATGGCTGTATAACCCTTTGAAATTGTGCTTCATTTCAAAAAAAAGTTCAAATAAGCAGCTGTTTGAAACTATTTTTCACAGCAACATGGACACTATAATTCTAAGTGAAATGAAACACTACAAAGTGCAGAAAAGTGCAATAAAGATGATTACAGGGCTGGAGACCAAAAGATATGAATAACAGTTGCAGCAGGAATTGGGTATGTCTAGTCTGGTGAGTAGAAGGACCAGCGGTGGCACTGATAGCAATGTTCCAATATTTGAGGGGCTGCCACAAAGAAGAGGGGGGGCAACCTGTTTTTCAAAGTACCAAAAAAAGCAAGACAGGAAACAATGGATGGAAACTAATCAAGGAGAGAACCAACCTAGAACTAAGGAGAAATTTCCTAACAGTGAAGACAATTAACTAGTGGAAAGAGTTGCCTTCGGAAGTTGGAAGTTTTTAAGAAGAGACTTTGTCCTGAATGGTATAGATTCTCCTGCTTGAGCAGAGGGTTGAACTAAAAGATCTCCAAGATCCTTTCAACTCTGTTATTCTGTTGTTAAGCAACCATGTTGGTGCTCTGGTTCCCAATTTTTCTTCTGTACAGCTCCCTGGAATTCTCTTCCATTACTCTTCTTCAGTCTTGGTCACTATTTCAGAAGGATAAATCATTCCTTTCTCCAGCAACATTTACTCCAAACTTTGTTGGATGTGGCTGGAAAAAGATACTTCCTACCTTATTTGGCAAATCTTCAGTGAAGACATTTCTGGCATTGGCAAGTGGTAGCAGAGGGTTAATCTTCCTTGCAACCTGGAATACTTTGCGAAAGCAAATGTCACTTCCTCTTTGCTTTAGCCCAGATAACTCTTCCCAAAGACAGATCTAAGTTACCTTTCACAAATCTACTATCAATAAAATTGAAAGTATATAGAGGCTCTCCCATAAGTATTTTTTTACAGGCTCCATTTTAGCAGAAGCCATACATGGGAATTGATTTAAAGTGTGGCTTGCTAAAATAGAATTGTATCAACTGTATTCTGCTGCCAGCAAACTGCACCCAGTGGGCAGATCAAACCATGCCTTCCCCTCTAAAAATAATTTTACAGCCCACTAAGCAGAAACAGTCTGGTAGCACCCTTTCTGGCTATGAATCTTTTTAAAAAGCACACACCTTGTTAGCTATAACTCACTTCATCACAATTCAGTGGTGCAATTCAGTGGTAAGAAAAATAGTGTCTTATCCTTAGGCAAAAAAACAAAACAAAACAACAAAAATAAAAACATAGAATGCATAGGATAGAATAAGTGGTACCTAGCTCAACAGCAGTTAGCTGTGAGAGAGATCTTGGAATCGTGGTGACCACTGCTTAAATATGAGCCAGCAGTGTGCTGCAGCTGCCAAAAAAGCCAATGAAGTTCTAGCCTATATCAACAGAGGGATGGTATGAAGATCATGTGAAGTGATAGTACCACTTTATGCTTTACTTGTAAGACCACATTTGGTCCAGTTTTGGTCATCACAATACAAAAGATGTTCAAATTCTAGAAGAGTGTGCACGCAAGAGCAGCCCGCCTCTGCCTTTAACTGTTTCTAGAAGAGTATGCACGCACGGCCAGCAAACCTCTTCCTAAAGCAAGAGCAGCCTGCCTCTGCCTTTAACTGTTTATTGTCTTATACTTACCAGAGGTGGAAATAAGAGAGACATTTTATAAAAGAAACTCTGGGAAATCAGAATAAAAGACCAAAATCATAGAGCAGGTTCAAAGAATTTGGAAAATAGCTTGGACTACTAGAATATGGAGTAAATGTTGGAATTGGCCCATCTAAATAAATGACTTTGCTTTGAAATAAATGGCTTTTGACTGAAATTAACATCTACTGGAAAAAAGGCAGCATGGAAATCTGAGAGGAATGTGTCATCTACTAATGATTGGAAACTTATAATTTTGAACTCTTCTTGAAATAGATTGAGACTTTTACTATTTAACGTACTTATATTACTATCATGACTGGAGTTGAAGGAACAGCAGTGGAAATGAGAGGACTCTTTAATGAGATGACTTTGTTGTGTCAATGTATTAAAGTATCAATGGATGGTTTAGATGAGAAAATGGGAAATATTCTGCAAAGAACAATGAATAAAGACCAAACTGCCCATGAACTGGTGGAAACAACAAAAATATTAGATGAAACAGACTACTTAAACCAGCAAATTGACTACAAACAGGGAAAAAATATGGATCAGAAAAACCAGCAAATGAAGCAAAAGCTTGATGATGAGGGAGACCAGACAAATGGCAAGCAAAAGGAGTGGAAAGAACAGTTGAAGTGGCGATATCAACAAATAAATCAAGGACTGGAATAAAAAATAAGACTGACAAACCAGCCGATAAAGGAAGAAAGATTGAAGAAAATAAAACATAAAGCAACATTTGGATAGACAGGAAGATATCTTTGATAAGGAGATTGAGACATGGACAAACATTTGGGAGAATTGCCAGCACAAGTTTGTACTGGGAGAAATGCTTAGACTGAACAAGAAAGATATAGATAAAGATGAGGAATGTGGAAGGAGAGTAAAAAAAAATGGATAAAAATTGAAACAGTAAAGAGAAAAGAGATGATGGATAGAAAGAATTATCCTTTAAACATGAAGGGAGCTTGTTGTAAGCTGATAGAGGCAGAAATAAAATTAGATAGGGGAAATATTAGAACATACATTTTAATAGAATAAACAAAAATAATAGAAAGATTAGAGGTTTATAGATATTAGCATTTTTTTGCTGTTTAAATAATATTATGAGGATCACCTGTTTGATAAATATAATAAAGATTATCAATATTGTTATTGTAATTTGGATTAATATGAATGATACCCACAATCAACATTGTCCACATGCAATATGAATGTATATTTAAAAATAAAAAATAAAATAAAATTATGTCCTCCTAAACCCACAAGAATCTGCAACTCTCTGGGATTTTAAAACATTTTGGGGTGCTTGGGACTTAAGGAATCCCTTCAAGGTAAGAAACAAGACTCAGATATAGAATAATTGCCAGCCCAAAACATTTTGGAACAACACACATCACATTTCCAAATCATGAATACAAAGAATGAAAAATAAAATACAGCATGGACACAGCAGCATTGAATTTGGTTTCTACCCTGAATGCTTTCACCAATATGTAAAGACAGAAATCAATAATAGCAATACAAATATACATACAAATCAACCTGTCCCCTTTTACAAGTTCAGCACAGCAGAATGACATCCAGTGCCACCAAAACAATTTGACATCATAATCAAGGAAGCTGACAAAGGAGAAGTTCTCATTACAAATGAGATGGAAAATGTCAAGGAAGCTGTGAAGCAAAACCACATTTTATCCTTAAATCCCACAGCAAAAATTCAGATAAAGGCCATGCAATCTAATGGAAAGAATTTCCTAAGGACATACAAAACTGACTTCATGGAGACACACCAGAAGTTGTGGCCAGACATCTTACACTTGCTTCCCTAAATACATAATTCAGGAAATATAAGTTGTTCCATTGCCTTAAACATTGGAATCATCATCAGTGGGATATCAACTCTATGCTCAAAGTTATAACACAATAAGAAAATAACATTTTCCAGAGTTGGAAGGAATCTTGGAGGTCTTCTAGTCCAACCTCCTGCACAAGCAGAAGATCCTATACCATTCTGGATAAATGGATCTCTTCTTAAAAACTTCCAGCGATGGAGCATCCACAAATTCTTATACTGCCTTCTGGTGCTTTGGAAAATAAGTTGACCCCCCTCTTCTTTGTGGCAGCCTCTCAAATATTGAACACTGCTATCAAGTTGCTGCTAGTACTTCTTTTCATTAGACTAGACATACTCAATTCCTGCAACCATTCTTTATATATTTTAGCCTCCAGCCCCCTAATCATCTCATCTTTGTTGCTGTTCTCCGCACTCTTTCTGGATTTCAATATCTTTGATTGATTCTATCCCTCTGTTAATGCAGCCTAGGATTGAATTTGCTCTTTTGGCAGCTGCAGCACACTGCTGGATCATACTTAAGTGGTTGCCCATTAGGACTCCAAGATTCACAGTTATTGCTATTGAGCCTAGTTTCACCTAATCTGTACCTATGCATTTGGTTTTTCCTGCCTAAGTGTAGAACTTAAAAACTTATTGTGCTTGTTTTATGTATATAGTCCAGAATCTGGTTGGAATCAGCCAGTGCCTTAATTAAATTCATTGCAATTAAATTAAATTAAAACATGTGACTTTATATTCATCCATAGCTACTTCCCTTTTCTATATAACATACCTATGAATCATTGGTGCGGCCATAGACATACAATAGGCCAATATCTTTATGGCTGACCTCGAACAATGCCTTCTCACCTCCTGCACAAGAGCATTTAGGTAGACCTTATATATCTATAACCATGAGAATCAGGAGAAACCATGATGATTTTTAAGTACTTATTGAAAATTCCTCTGAGTATTTTTTCTGATCACGCTAAGAGCTCCTGAGTTAATTTGCAAGCCTGAAAATGAGAGGAACATGATTATTGAAAAAGCATTTCTTGCATTATAAACAGTTTGGATTTTACAATATTTGATTTTGGACAATAATTCTACTACTCTCTTAATAAGGTAAGTAGAAATACTGATTTGTGGTATTCGAGCAAGCCAAAGATTCTGAACATTGGGATTATTCATATTATTTGGCTGACATCTACATAGCAATCAAATTTGTTTTGTGTTTCTAATGATTCACTTTAATTTGATTTTGATCAGCTTCAGATTATTACATTAATCTGAAATCTTGCTGCACTGATTTAATCTAAAATAATTAACAGCCTTTCTCTAATGAAGATACTCAAACCTACCACTATTGTAAATCTTTAACATGTTTTTAAAATTATCTCATTCATTTTATTTATCAGTGAAATATGATATATCACTCTGTACTAGGACTTGATTTTTGAAAGATAGCCTTTATTACTAGCCAATCAACCCGAACAATTTAGATATTTCAAGAAGAAATAATTGGAACTTCTTTTTCTGCTGATATATAATAGGCTGCAGGTTGTGAGATTTTTTTTTTTCATTTTTACAATTCCCATTTGAAATCAATTACTGTACGTTCATTGTCCAGAAGAGTACTAAAAGGTTACTTTATGTATTACATTATTAGGAAGACTGTCAAGTGAGATGCCAAAATTACAGGGAGAAAAATCTATAATTGAAATGTGTTGACTACAATGCCCAATAATAAAACAGTAAAAATAAACAATTAGAGACATGCAGTCAAAGATTATAATAATTATCTTGAGTTATCAGGCTTTGAATCTGAAACTCTGAAAAGACTCTTCTGAGCTGGAGGTTTCAAAGGTCTGACAGTGCATGTAACAGTTTCTAATGTCATTCTATCATAGATTGAAAAATGCCTCTTGGTTCTATGCATAGAAGAAAATACAGTACTTTGCACTAGATTTGAAAAATATGCTTTCTTGATACATAAATGATGTTATCTATTTTGGAGCTGAAGGTGTGCGTGGAATGGGAGAAGCACACACATGAAGAAGATCATTAGTATCATGTGAAGCCTGTATTTGGGATGCCAGAGAGTTTCATTGCAATTTACATATTTAAAAGACCTGTTTTTAAACATGGAGGTCAAAGATACCTTCATATTATGCAGAGAGCTTTCATATTATGTAGTTCTCCATATTTTGTGACTTACATTGTAATTCAAAAAGTTCATGTGCTGAAGAAGACAGTATACGAAATAAATGTCCATATTTACCATATTTCAATTTGCACTAGTCTGAAAAATTAGATGGATCACAAGAACAAAAGAACAGTCCTGCTTCATCACATCAAGAATCTTGCACTTAGGTTCTCATGATAGTTAACCAAGTATTTCTAGGATAGTTGCAAGCAAGAGATGAAGACTAACCTTCTATCACTTTCCTCTCTAACTTGTATTTGGATACATGTTGCTCTAACTCCCATTGAGTCTTCAGGACCAAGAAACTTTGGTAGAGATGGCATCCTTAAAAATTTTCCAATCCCCATTGGAAAACTATGAAAAAATAGCAGCAATCAAAATATTTTTATAGTAAAGATCTTCTTAGCTTCATTGTGTGCTATTTGAAGAAGGTGGGATTTGTTTGGATTTTTGCCTTTTTCAATGATCAGATTCATTGATGGCCTTGGATCCTATATTTTGAGAGAAGAAAAAGTTTCTCCATTATTTTTTTCATGCCAAGCCTCATTTGTGTAACTCAATTGTGTAATTTTTCCCAGGCTACAAGGTCCCAAATGTTCTAGTCATTTTTATAAGGAAAAAGTCCCATGAAAAATTTGATTGTCTACTTCTGTTTTATTTTTTCCTACTTCCATTATATTCTTTTTCAGATAGAAGTGTAACAATATTCCAGGCACAAGACTACATATTTTTGGATAGTGGTATTTTAAACATTGGCATTTTTATTTTCAGTCTCTTTTCTTTAGCATACAATTTGCCTTACACACTACTGCTGCTGTACACTGAATTAACTTCATCACTTCACTGTCCAGTAGCATTTCATGTGTCAGCCTTGGAAGCCATGAATTTGAGGCCTCTGCAGGCTGCCACATAATTACACATGAGAAATAGAGAGGGA
>JANHFL010006051.1:11884-23542 GCA_032468155.1 Oxyrhabdium leporinum
AATGAAGCACTAATATGTACCAAGTTTACACTGACAGACGCTGGGTTATTCAGTCTAAGACTATGAATTTGAGGTTGAACTATGACTACCATTTATATTGTGTCTCTTTGTTGTGTTGTATTTGCCAATATGCTTCTGTTCCTTGCGATAATTAATAAGAATATGGCCCAAAACCTGCAGCTTTGACAGAGCTCATCCCGCTGAGCCATGAGTTGAACACACAACACTAGAAACTATACTCTTGCTTTTGACTAACATTTAGCCAACCACTTACTTAGCCTCCTGAAAGCATCTTTACTGCTATTGAGGGTATGCTTGTATTAATGGGACTTGACTTTCATTTCTCTTACTGAAATCTGTGGTATTTTAAGGTATTCTACTCTATGCCCTTCCTTGACTCTTCATGTGTTGTTGAAAACCCACAGAAAATAAAACAAATATGTGTTAAAAAAATACTATTCTTCTACAGCATTTTTCAAGCCAGCCTTATAAGTTTCTCTGATTTCCCTCCTCCTTTACTAGACAATGCTTCAATTATGTGTTAATAAATGAAAACAAATGTGAACCTTTTGTAGTTGTGTCAGAATATTGTCTTCTTAATAAGGAAAGTTGTCAAAACAAGAAGCAGCATTGGACTATTTCAAACCTTTAATATTTTAGCTGCTCACAGTCATTTACAATGAAGTCTTTGGTTAAATAATGTATGAGGAGAGCTTAACTTGAAACTATTAATATTAATAAATACTTATATAGCAGCAAGCAAGCAAGCAGGCTTCAAAGCAAGTGTTGTTTCTCTCCTTTTTCAGCTGAGATCTGACCTAGATTGCAGGTTAGAGAATGCTATGAACACTAATACAGAATTTTGATTCTAGTTTCTATGAAGCAGCACTATGTTGCTTGAATATATGAAATGCCATACACCAAATAATGTATTTTGCCCTCTTTCTAATTATTACTTCATACAGAAATTGGCCCAAAATATTTATTATGTTTATTTCTTCAACCAGACCACCAAGTGGTCATCTAATTTTATGTGTACCTGAGCTTCTTGGCCATTCAGGAGCTCTCACACGATTCTCAAAAGGAAAGGTGCTTCTATTCACTGAAACATCAAGCACATTGAGCAATTTCCCAATATTCTTCTTGGCAGAGGAGAATAAAAAAAGTATCCAGTTCTAGAAATTGTATTAGTTTGACAGTACCCTCCCATGAATTGAGCACTCTCTCAGAGTTGGCATTAGTGTCAGAATTCTCACTTACAGATTAGAAATCTTAGATTCATAATCCTGGAAAACTCTGCTTTTCTAGGGTAATAAGAAGTAAATATTTGTCTTGTATGGTAATGGGAGGGGTTATAGCAATAGCAATAGCACTTAGACTTATATACTGCTTAACAGTGCTTTGCAGCTCTCTCTAAGCAGTTTACAGAATCAGCCTATTGCCCCCAACAATTTGGGACCTCATTTTTACCCACCTCGGAAGGATGGAAGGCTGAGTCAACCTTGAGCCTGATGAGATTTGAACCGCCAAATTGCAGTCAGAAGAAATAGCCTGCAGTACTGCACTCTAACCACTGTGCCACCGCAGCTCATACTTTAGCTATAGTTTAGTGCTAGCACATAACTGGGATGCTTGAGGGCCCTTCTATCCCCTGGCATATTCTTGGAGAGATACCTTCTGGAAGAAACTAGCTGAGTTTTGATTAGTATGGTAAAATTTATTTCAGATGTCTAAAAACCGAAATTAAATCAAGAAAATGCCATGAACCTTAAGGGTTGTAGCTGAAGGGTTGTAGCTGAAAACCTCCACTGAAGGTTTTCTACTATTTCTCCTCTCAACAATTGTTCGATAAGGACACTCTTAATTTATTTTAAACTAAAAATCTCCCCCCCCCCTACACATTGTTGCATTGTTATTAAAGTATAGAAAAATGCTTTTTACATTTTAATCAGATGCCTGGTTCCTGCTATTTCTGAGACATCTGCTAGAAAACGAATAAAGCTAGTGTTAAGAGAGCAGGGATAGAATCTGGTTTCCCAATTTCACAGGTACGATTCCCCACCTAACTACCTTCCCAGGAGACAGCAACGACTTTGGGAAACTAAGGTTAGTTTTCCCATTCTACCCTCCGCATTTTGAAGAAATAATTTACGCGCTCAGTAGGAAGTAAAAGAGATAATCTACAGGCCACATCTTCAGATTGCTGTGCCTTCTTAAAATCGGTGATGTGTTTCTGGTTGGTGCTGAAGCAATTTAACCACAACACTTTCTCTTCAGAGAGAAAACAGAGGCCTCTCTCCTGAGCAACAGTTTAGTTAAAGCTATTATAAGGGTGCACTTTAAAACTAGTGTTTATACTATTTACTACATTGGTTGCATTTCTAATCCTCCTTTTCCTCAAGCAGCCGTAGGCAGAACGTAGGACTTTTTCTCCGTTGCCACCATTTTTCTCCGTTGCCATATTTTTTGCTACAGAAGAGCCCTGGGAGAAAAAAATAGGTTGAAATAGGATAGCAACCTGATGTCAAACACTAAACAGAGAACTGAACTTGAGTCTGCCTACTAGTAGGGTGGGGGGAGGAAGATCATTTTGTTATTATGCCTTTATTAATTTAAATTTAAAGGGATGTCCCTATTAATTTTTCCCCTACCAGCTCCCGTAAAGGGATTTCTTTAGTTACCTAGTAAACATCATAAATGAGATTGGATCTAACTCTGTATTCACAATCCAAGCTCTTTTTAACTTTTTTTACTGTTGCAGTAAACTGATTTTGAGGGGACACTGAATGAATTACTTTTTTGACTAAATTCTAAAAGCAGGTAGATTGTAACTCAAGGAGGATGTCAGAAAATAAATATCTATCAGAATAGTAATATAAAGCAAATAAAATATGCATATTGTGGATAAAATATTGCTAATATGGAAATTATGTTGCAGTAAATGAGAATATTTGGTTCTGTTAAAGAAGTACATCCTGCAAATTGATGATGCAATTCAAAGTAAAACGTACACATTTTAATTATAGACAATATTCTCTTCGTGCCAGAAGGACACAATATGCTAATTAATACAAGCTGCTTTAATCTTTTACCTTTGATTCGGTAGACCAATTTTTTTTCTCTTCCTCTTGATATATCACCATGTGTCAAAATTAAGTATATACTTACTGCATGTTTCTGGTTTGGGTTTTAAATGCATCTTTTACAAAAAAGCAAAAGAAAAATAATTACACTGGTAGTCCTTGTTTACTGACTGCCTTGTTTAGTGACTGTTTGAAATTGCAACGGTTTGGGAACGGACTGCATGGTTCTTACTTTAAGAAGATCCATCTGGAAAGCGCTGCAGAGGAGGTCTTGCAGCTGCTTCTTCCATCCCTTGCCAAGCCTCGGTCATGTGCGGAGATGCTCCGTGTGCTCTCTGAGTCAGCAGCTGCTTCTCTCTTCTGCTGCTCTTGCTGGGAGAGCATCTTGTATAAGTTAGCAGCTGTGACCCACCATTTTGGGTCCTCTAAGTCCCATCCAGAAAGTGCTGCGACTGAGAGAAACAGCATTCAACAGCGCTGCTTCTCTATGCCATAGCGCTTTCTGGATGGGACTTAGAGGAAAGCAGTGGCTCACAGCTGTTAAATTGCACAAGACGCTCTCCCAGCAAGAGCAGCAGCACCGCAGAGAGAAGCAGCTGCTGCCCCAGAGAGCAGAGATGGAGTGGAGTGGGCCCCAAAAGGCTGCTCGGTCGAGCCTCACCATGTGGCTGAAGCCGTGTGCATGCACGGAAGCCTTTCCATGCGCATGCACGGAATTCTCACTGCCACACCTTGCCATGAGTGATATCAATTTGGCCACACCCACTCAGTCACATGATCCCCCCACCAAGTCATGCCCACCAAGTCACGCCCATAGAACTAGTGGTGGTAAAATTTAGATTCTATCACTGAGCAGCAGCTACAAAACTTTTGAGATTTATGGATTTGTAGATATTTTTTTTATTATTTGTTAAGGCCAGTAGTTCTCAAACTTAGAAATTTTAAGATGGGTGGACTGCAACTCCCAGAATTTCTTGGCAGCTGGGAATTCTGGGAGTTGAAGTCCACACATCTTAAGAGTTGCCAATGTTAAGAAAAACTGTCTTAGACTACAGATTTGTCTGTGTCTTGCCTGTGTCTTTAGGTCATTTGTTTTCTCAAAACCTTTTAATGATTGTTTCATCACTAAAACGGGTTCTTTGAATTGTCATGACATCTAGCTTCTAATTTAACCTCTTGTAATAAAAGTGTATTTGAAATTCTATATGCATCATTGCACTAATGCTAATTAGACCTTTACATGTCCTTTACCCTTTTGAGTCAATTCCTCATCATTTATGAATTATATTATGGAAACTGAAAGAAATCAGTGAAACAAGGCTTATCATGCAGGCATTAAGTTGCAGCCTGCTATTAATCTTCCTCTTACTAAAAAAAATATATGGCATTTAACCTTATCAAGTTTCCTTTCTCAACTCCAAGGACTTCTTGTTGCCAAAATTATGCCCATTTTAATGACAGAACAACATATATAGCAGTATATTCAGACCTGACCTTGAATCTTGAAAGGTTATGCTTTGCTGAATTGTTAGCAACTTCCTGCAACAGACCCTTACAAAACATGGCCTCTACAATTAAAGTGCATCAAGCAATGTGTGTGGAAGATTTTTGAATGGCCATAAAAGACTTAGAAAATAGGCTAAGAAGCTACAGGTGGTATTCAGCTGGTTCGGACTGGTTCAAGCGAACCGGTATCTCCAACGATCAGCTGGCCCTGCCTACCCGCCCCCGCCATATCCTATCCTTTATTTCCTGCTTTCTAGCTCATCTAAATTGCGCAACACAGCTGATTTCCCCCCCACCTCACTATTCTACTTACCGTTGCTGACTTGCTCCATTTTCAGTGCTGTGCGCAAGCGCTTTAGGCGCACGAGAACTCACCGAACCAGTTGTTAAACCAGCAGCATCTCGTCACTGTAAGAAGCCCTCTTCTGACTTCTGCAAAAATTTTTGGCAGTGGAAAAATCTGGACTTCTCTTTGGTAACTTAGTTTGTAGAATTTTACTGTAAGTCGAAAGCTTACCCTTTATCAGCTGCATGCAAGAATATTTCATCAACAGCAAATATACATTTGTCAAAGGTGCAATAAATACCTTTTTATACTGTGCAGTCTTACTCTGATTAATTGCAATAACAGCAAATGTAAGTCCTTTAAAAAGCCTGCTATGTTCTGTTCTTGGATTATTATTTTTTAAATATTATATCTTAAAACAATTCCACATCTATAGTTTCAGGACCGCACTTATTTTCTTTTATTTGTACAGCTATCACCACAAAACATCCGCACTTTCTCTTCTGGTCTCCATAGCAATTGTTTCTATGGCAATCATAGTATCTAGTGAATGCAGTTTTTATTCATGTAGTACAGCATGTGAAGAGGAGATACTGACAAGTGGTTCATTTTTATTTTATTTTTTGCATTTCTCTATTCAGGAATTCAGGCAAGCGAAGGGAGGCAAAATTGAATGAAGAAAAGAAAGTGTTTGTTATTATCCCCCCCCAAAAAAAATCAGGAATTCTGTTCAAAATGCGACCCACCAGATGAATAGATTATAGTAAATGCATTCTGTAAGGCTCAACTAGGAAAAGAAAAGGCAGGAAAGAAATGCTGTTACGGAGGCCAGACTTCTTTTAAGATAAATGATATTTCCTTTTTTAAAATACTCATCAATACTCATTGCCAACAATTATCAGTATTTAGCTGTTCAGTGTTCCTGAATCTGCTGTTTTATCTCAGCTGGAAAGTTCTTACTGGCCTTCTTGACCTCCACAGTGTAGATGCTTTTCCTACCTCATTCCACAAACATTAAAATTGCAAGAGGCATCATTTCAATTTTCATTTATTGAAATGGAGAAAATCTCCAACATGCAGTTCTAATAAATTAACTCATAGTTGGAATTCATGCAGCAAAAATTGTTCTGGCCTGGAGATAATGTGCAAAAGTGGGCATGATGCTTAACATTTATCTTATATTTTTGTTCCTTCAAGTCAGTTTCCCCCTTTTTATTCCTGGCAACTGCTTGGGCAAATCTCAGCAGTTTTCCTGGGAAGGTTTTTCAGAAATGATTTGCCATTGCCTCTCTCCTGGACTTGAGTGTGTGTGACTGGCTTAAAGTCACCTAGCTGGCTTTCTTGCCTAAGGTTGGACTAGAACTCACAGATTCCCAGTTTTTAATCTGGTGCCTTAACCATGACACTAAACCTGAACTTTGACAGTTATCTTACGCCCAATGTTACTTGACAGAATTTTTAATCCAGCTCAATCTCAGTGGACGTTGGACAGTAAATAGAACAAAAACAATAATGTTGACACAAACAACTATTAGTAGAATACTATTCTTATTAAATACCATCATGATATACACTCAAATTGGAGCAAAGATGCAACAAAAATATTTTTCTTAAACTAGTTGCAAATAATCAGGAGGGTGGGATGTTCATATACCTTTGGGGCAAAAGCCTCCATTAAGTGAGGCTACTGTTAAGATAACTCACCACCTTATCTGCACTCCTCATATCTCAGAAAGGGAGAGGAATTCTCAACAAGCCGTTCCTTCCTTCCCACCTATTCAGACTAAAGTTTGTATGTAAAAAAATCCAGAGCACCCTATCCTCCTAATGGAATACATTTTTAAATTGTTCAGTATATTTCTTGAAATTATTGTCAAGTGTGTCTATTCAGTTCTCTGATATCTATTAATTCATTTGGCCTGGGAAGGGATGGGTGTGCTTGTTAATTAATATATGCCAGGATCCAAACAAACATTTAATCATTTAAATCCTGAACTTTGTTTTGACAATTCCTTTCCAATATTTTTTCTACTGTTGCTGTGAAAATGCAGCACATTTATCTTCATTACTTAAAGCTTTCTGAAGATATTTATGTATTTCTAAAAATGTATTTATCATTTTGTGTCTAAAAGCTGTCTAGCTGATCTACAATAATAGCACAAATGAAATTCACATGTCACTTTTAACATAATAGTCATAAAAGCAACAATTAAAAGTAGCAATCCCAAAAAGCAAAAAAATAAAAGTTATGCAGATAGAAATATTATTGAAAAGAGCACCATATCAACAAACATCAAAGTCTGAAAGAATAAGAAGCTTCTGGCACTGAGAAGTAAACATACAGGGAACTACTTTGGAAGAAGGTATGTTATGTTAGAAGGAAGGAAGTCCTATTGAACCAACAACCCAGTATTTTCAGGAAGCAAGATCCATGGACAGCAATTTCCCCACAAGAATCACAGGCCCCAAGGAGGCTGATTGATTATGTTCCATCAAATAGTTGTCAACTCTTCAAGAAGACATGGTTTTCTCCATGATGATCTAGCCTGATCATCCAACATTACTGTGTGCAACTCACGGATGTCAAACTCACTGCGTCACGTTGCCATCACATGTTTTGCGATGTTTATCCCCTTCAAGGAGCTGGGGTGGGCATGGCCTGCGTGTGAAACATCGGGCCAGTGGGCTGCCAGTTTGATAGCCCTGGACTGTAACTGAATCACCACTATAACTGAATCCATCTAACTTACTTCTGTTCATCCTCTTCTCTTTCCCAGAATTAGCACCTTCCCCAGAGTTATCTCAGGTGAGGACAGAAATGTTATTTCATATATTTGTTTCTAAGCCATGAGAAGTGTTGATGTTATACAATAACGTCAACACTTTGAATTGGGTCCCAGAATGTACAAAGAACCAGTGAAGACTATACAATATACTCAAGTCCCCTAGTTACTCTCTCCAGTGTGATGCAGTAGTTCAGTTGCTTGGGCTAGAAATAGGGAGATTCAGGTGAAAGTCTGCCCTCAGCCACGGAAGTTCACTGGGTATCTTTGAGACAGTCTTGCTCAACTGATCCCACTAGATGATAGTTGTGAGGAAAAACTGAAGAAAGGAATGCTCTAGACACTGCCATGAGTTCCAAGAGAAAAGTTGGAATATATAACTAACAAATTAATAATATACTCTACCAGCAATGCATTTTCAATCTGCTCCAAGGCCCAGTTTACACCTGCACAGCACTTTGAGAACCAGATAATTTTTATCCAAGAAAGAGCATATCAATTAATCCTGATAAAAGGCATTCCTTGAAACAGATATTATATGTTACTTCTTTTTTAAGGATTATAAAACAGCATGCAGGGCCCTTCTAATTTTATCCCACAACGGAAATCTGAGAGCTAGAGACTGACATCAAATCACCTTGAGCTTCCATAGTTGAATATGTGTCTGAAATTAGGTCTCCTCTATCTCCATGAATTAATCTAAATATTAAAACTAAGATTTGGTCTGTGCAATAGACTATCTTGAAAAGTGAATGCTTAGTTTATGGCTGAGGGTAGTGTGTGGATTTAGATAGTGTGATTTATCCGGAGTTCGGAAAATTGTGTAAATGCAGGAAATTAGCTTAATTACAGAACACTATTGAAGTTGCTTATATTTTGTAACCTCTATACTCATATAATACACTTGAATGAACAGGTTAGGGAAAGATCTCTTGGAGAAAATCTATGGCCTCTAGGATTTGAGAATAATGTGATGGCACATAACCAGTAAAAACAATCAAGGGCTCCTATAATTAATTAAGAAACATTGGTTACCATAAATGAATGCATAGTGTGGGATATATCAATCAATTTCCAGTACAAACTGTCAGTAAATTGATGTTTTCAATGAGGAATATGAACTCCAAATCACAAGCCTATAAAGAATAAATTTGAATAACAGGAAAAGAAAAACCTATAAAACAAAAAAAAATGTCAAACAAGAACAATGGTTGTTGATTAAAATCCCCAAATATTTTAACATGTCTGAAATAAAAAAACCAAACCATTATTTTAGCCCCTTATTGCAAATAAATAAAGGGCTTTTAATAGATACCCCTTCCATACACCTCCTGCCTAGTGAGATACAAACAATAGTATGTTAGCTTGCTACATTGTGTCTAGTTTTAAAACCTCATCTTACATAGAATAATGTGAACATGATTGAGGTAACTCTGGCTTTTATGATGTACAAGGAGGGTTATTCTGTGGTATCACCTTAAAAATATATATGTGCACAAAGTAAGGAATCAAATACAAACCTAATTTACTTTCTTGTTATGAAATATATGAAGATTTATAAAAAATACAAGTCCAATGACAGTTCTGAATGTGCAGCAGAACATTTTTGGGTAATGTCATAAATGGGTGTAGAAGAGAAATTAAGTGAAGTATAATAGAACTATATTAAAAAAGAAAGTAATTGTACTGTGTGAAAACATAGCTTAAAATATACTTACCCACAGAATACAGGTAGTCCTGATTTACCAACTGCAGATTGGACCGGTAATTCTGTTGCTCAGGAACACCTATAGTCATAAAAGGACCATGCCCAACATGTGTCAGTTTTTCAGTTTCAGCTGCGGTCATTAAGCAAATCACTATGGTCATTAAGCACAACATCATGTAACTAAAACTTGCAATATCCTGCTGACTTTCTCACTAATTTTGCTTGTTGGAAGCCAGCTGAGAAGGCCACAAACAGTGATCGCGTAAATACAGGACAGTGAGAAAGTTGTAAATGTATCAGTTGTCAATCAGCCAAATTATGATCACAGGGACACCGCAATGTCTACAACTTCAAGGATTGTTCATAAATCTCCTTTTTCGGCGCTGTCATAACTTTGAATGGTCATTTAATGAGTGTTTGGTAAGCAAGGACTAATTGTAAATACAAAGTGGGTATAAGAAAAACAAACATAGAAGCCTCTTGGAATAAAAAAAAAGTGACAGTATTCAATTTTGATGGAAATAAATTTTCCATTTGTTTTGGAAGTAAGGGAAGAAAGGTAAACAGAAACTTCCAGCAGTGTGGATGAGATTAAAAATACAAGCAATTAAAGGATTTGGAATGAAACTGATGGCAGAGAATAATGGGGGGGGGAGTATTTTAGAGATGTATATGGAAATGACAGTGGTTTCTGGTTGAATGGAATTGGAACAAACACTATTTGTGTATGTGTGTCCAAAAGAAAATTGACAAAAAGGAAGGCATACATATATATGAGAATACTGAACACTGTAAATTTACAGGTGTAGATGATGTAACTGGAGAAGTACTGAATAAAATACAGTTCGCTTACGCATTGGTTATGTGACTAGTGTAATTGTAAGGATGATGAATTCTACATGGTGGAAATGCAGCGAAGTAATACGTAGTATTTTGTGAAAAATGAATGTTTTTAAAATAATAAAAATGTCACTTCTCACTTTTTATATGGAAATGAGGATTTTGTATGTCGGGAGAAACAAATGTAAGTCAAATGCAGAAGGAATGAGTTATTTCAGAAGTATGCGTGTTAAAGAGAAGATAAAGAATGAGTGGATGCTAAATGAATATGGATTAAGTATGAGGGTGCAATGCAAAGGAAATACATTGAAATAGTTTTGTCATATAGAGAGATTAATGAGGATTGAACAAGAAAGTATATGAAGGAAAAATGAATGGGCGAAGAGGAAGGGAACACTGAGACAGTTTTAGTTAGTTAATAACATTCTGCAAAAGTGAAATGAGAAATTTAAAGAATAAAAATGATATATAATATAGTACTTGGACTAGATGAAAGCAAAAACAATGCTTTGGTATATTTTATTGTACCTTTCCTTCCTAGTAAATTATTTTCCCAAAATCAGTGGAAAAGTTAGCAGGATATTGCAAGTTTCAGTTACATGATGTTGTGCTTAATGGCCATGGTGATTTGCTTAATGACTGCAGCTTACATATGTTGGGCATGGTCCCCTTATAACTATATTGCCTAGCAATAGAATTGATGGTCCAGTTTGAGGCAGCTTCAATTTAGTTATGCTTCCTTTTTGTATTTCATGCTTAATGTCTTTAATCTCCTTTATTTTATTCTATTTTATTCTTATTTTATTTATTTTATTTTATTCGGACTCTCTAAAACTGTGGAATAGAATGATAGGGAGAAATGTATGCATGTTCTGAGTAGAACCTGTGAAGTTAAGTTTAAAAGCATAATCTTAAAAATATAGTCCAAATCCTGAGGAAAAAGAAAACCTTAGTGTTTTAAGTTTTATTTTTAGTACATTTGCACATTTGGAATTGGTGAGTAAACCAATCTTGGCTCTGAAGAGAATTGGAAAATGTGTAAATGAGTCTGCTAAAGAGGAAGGCCATTCAACCAGCAGCAATCTTCTAGGAATTGTTGTTTTCCTTCTACACATTGTCCTTTTTATTCGTTTTGCAAACAATATCTCCTTAGCCCTAATCCTAAGGAAATACTAAAGCATTGATAATGTTGAACTCAAATATATCTTCTATAACTGGTAAACATGATGTGCTTTTTTACGCATGAATAAGAGTGGTGGGAAACTGCTTTCTATGATGAAATGTTGTCTGGGTTCCTAAGAGGGAGGGAGTGCATTGCAGATGTGCCTCTCTGACTTTCTACTTCTCTTTTAGGGGAAATATTCTGCCTTATTACTATATCCTACAATAATCAATTTTTCTTAGAAAATGAAATATTTTAGGGAATATTAAAAGGGCAGAATCTGTCCCCCC